>JANRMT010062846.1:24199446-24216525 GCA_026402145.1 Polypterus bichir lapradei | reverse complement strand
TGGTCTTGAATTTCCTCCATTTGTACACAATCTGTCTGACTCTGGATTGGTGGAGTCCAAACTGATGGTGTTGTAACCTTTCCCAGCCTGATAAGCATCAATAACTCTTATTCTGAGGTCCTCAGAAATCTCCTTTGTTCGTGCCATGATACACTTCCACAAACATGTGTTGTGAAGAGCAGACTTTGATAGATTCCTGTTCTTTAAATAACACAGGGTGCCCACTCACACCTGATTGTCATCCCATTGATTGAAAACACCGGACTCGAATTTCACCTTCAAATTAATTGCTAATCCTAGCGGTTCACATACTTTTGCCACTCACAAATATGTAATATTCAATCATTTTCCTCAATAAATAAATGACCAAGTATAATATTTTTGTCTCATTTGTTTAACTGGTTTCTCTTTACCTACTTTTAGGACTTGAGTGAAAATCTGATGATGTTTTAGGTCATATTTATACAGAAATATAGAAAATTCTAAAGGGTTCACAAACTTTCAAGCACAACTGTACCCAAACAAAAAGTGTAGAAATCCACTGCTGCCTTCCTGCAAAAGAAGTGCTCATTTAAAAAAAGACAGTCCAACAAACAATTTGGTGATCTCCTCTGAAAAACACCAAGAGCCTCTCTTTCACAGTATAATGCAGAAATTGCCTGAGTGTGTCTGCCAGTGGGATCCAAATCTACTTTCAAAAGACAAATTGGTAACTAAATAACTAAAGTGTACATCAACATGTTTTTGGGTAATACCACTGGAAAAAATGTTCTACTCAAAGACTAATACCATGATTATATTTACAACAAAAAAAAATAAAATATAAAGTGCTTTGTGATAATTTGCTCTTTGCAAGTCATAATTGGAAGGAAATGTGCAGCTTCCTGTCACCTATCTATTGTTCCTGGAGTAAAATAAATTTATATAAAGGCTAATAAAAATTAAAAATGCTAAAAGTTTTGATCTGATCCAAGTCAGAAAGAAATACTAAGGTCACTATCTTTACAATCACAATTATGTAATTACTTATTTGCTTCAAACATATTCTAGAAATCAAAAGTACTGTAGTTTCACACAATCTAATCTTGGACAATTGGGAGGTCTATGTTCAGTGTGACTTAAGTAGTATACAACAACCACCTCTACGATATGATTAATTACAAACATCTCTGCCGCTATTTGTTTTATTGGCCTTTGGGAACATACCCAAACCAGATATTTTAAAAAGCACAGATTAAAACTGAAAAAGGGTAGCATGCTTTTATGTAAAAAGGAAATAAAAGAGCCTTTACCCCTTCAATATAAGTTATTACTTCACAAAAACACCTCCCCCCTCCAACCCAACATTAAAAAGTCAAATAATTAGCTGATCTGTCAATAATATACCAAGTTAAAGTTTCCCATGTATTTGACTGAAGGCTACACAGAACAAAACAGCTATTCCAAATAACACACTTATATTCCAGAATTCTAATTAATTAACAAATCAAATAACTAATGTGCCCAATAAAAGCAGCAGCAAAATTTGTTACCAGTGTAATATATAACAAGCAACAATAATACAAAAGTAGCCTAAATGCTGCAGGAGCTTGCCGCTCATTTAAATGTGTTTTCACAGAATGTACATTCCTGAAGTTGCAGACATAATGTACTTAAGCAGTTTCCTTACATTTGCCAAACCCATTTTTCTACTATACAGTATGCACAAAAACATCCAGGAAAATAAAGCAGACACGGCAAAGAATCCTTCTGCATGTGAATTGGCATACCTCAGGGCACCGTTTCCATTAATGGTGAAAATAATTTTTACAAAGTAACAAGGACTAAAGATGAAATCAGGCACATACTGTCGCATAATGGATAACTCATTCTTGAGAAATAATGTGTCACTCCCTTACGAATGGATAGAAAGCATTTGCCAAGAATGCTTCAGTAAATTTCAAAAGTAAATTAATTGGAAGGATTTGCTAAACCTTTGAAAACCAATTAAAGATAGTGAAAAATAAAAACTTATTTGAAAATGCTGGTAAAGAAAGATGCCTTCTCTGTCTCGTTTATATATGAGGCTTACTTTCTACACATCTGCATAAGACAGCATTGCATTTCAAAACTAGACATCAAAATGAATAAAAGCCCGGCTCTTTGGCTTACAGAAAGCAAGCCCTGGGTGACCTTGTCTACAGATGTTATTTTGTTTGTCTTCATTTCCATACCATTTACATGTAGTCTGCATTACTTAGAAAAAGATAGTAGACAAAAAATGTATTCAATTTAAAACTAATTTCCTGAACACCAAGAATCTGTGACATGATTTAAAAACAGCAGCCCAGAAGTGCTGTCCTAGAATCTTGTCCAAATTTGGCCTACTCTGCCATTTTGTGACTTAGTCAAATACCCACTTTAGGAATTGGAATAATCATTCAAGTAGGATATTTCAGGGTTTGAGTCTATAATACTTGCTAACAAATTACTTTGTCTTTAAAATTTTCTCACTTTTGAACATATGCATTTGCAATACAAATTCAGTTTTATCATTATATTTAAAACTTTAAAAAAAGAGTTAAAATATTTTGCAAAGCAATGTATGTTTCCGAAATAAACCATCTTCCTTCCAACACACTCCCTTCCAAAACTACTGCATCAAACCATAATTCATCTACAGTCTATTGATATTGACAGTCAGAGAAAAACACAAGTGAGAAACACAGGAATTACTGCAGAGCCAGAGATAGTCTGCAAAACAGATGATGTGGCATGATGTTAATCTCAAGTTTGTCTGACGAAAAATGTCTTCAGAGCTACTCAAACATCAATACATTGGAAAAACAACAGAGTCTGGTCAGTTCTTCTTGTTTATCTGGATAAAGAACTCCCTTGGACTGCATAGCTTGACTCTCTGCTCTCAAGTGAATATCAAATTTCTTTATTTGCAAAATGGTTGGGGGATTGTTACAGAGGAGGCACAACAAAGTAAAGCTGACATGAATTGGTCTGAACATTTTAAGTGAACTTCAGTGCATAATTGATAAAATTATACATCTACCATGCATAAAGTAAAGGATGTGCCAAACTTCTCTCACCCTCCCATCATCAGGGAACTGAGAGTTCCTCCGAGAACATGATAGTGTCTGGTTGATAAAGCATGATGGAGGAATGTGTGCGTACAGTCAGGATGCACAGGTGAGAGGAAAAGCGGCAGAAACATGACTCAGAGTAAAGTGAAAAGATGCAGAAGGACAAGAGAGAGTGCCAGCCAGATAAATGAAAATGCACACCTATGGGGGGGAAAAAAGAAGCACGTTAAGACAACAAAAACATATGGTGGTCTGTTTCAGGCGTAGTCTTCTGATAATTCAAACCAACCGGTGCAGAGTCATGCTTTCCATTTTTATGCCCTACAAATGACTTGATTCTTCAGAAGAAAAAAAAAAAACATGTTTAATTTTCTCAGTTTCTTTGGTATGTCTCCCCATGCCACCATATGCTTGTCTCAAAAGCAACGGCATGTGGAACAGCAGAGCAGTGCCTGGGATGCTCCAAAAGAGCGGAAGGGTCTTAAAATAAACTTGAGGCACAATGTGTACTCCCATTCAATACATATGTGCAGTGAAGCCATTGTTAAAAGAAACTTTCAACTTACATAAATACTCCACCCATATACTTCCTCCAGAAAAACATGGGGTAAGTAACATTTATATATATATATATATATATATATATATATATAAAATTATATAATTTTTGGGTGGAGTATTCCTTTAAGCTACAAATTTTACATTTTTTGTTACTACTAAATTACCTTCACAATACAAGTAACTTCACATAGTAAAGGCACTTAGTATCGATATCAAAAATGAAAATCATTTAAATTTACATTACTTCCTCCAGGGTAACTTGAAAAGCATCCTGGCAGGTTTGAAATACCAAGTCACAGCAGATTTAGACTCACAAGAAATGAAGGACATTTGAAAATTTGAATTGTTTTAGAAACTTCATAAAGGACATTCATGCATTCTCAGATGAATTCACTCTTGATACTCAGCAGCATACTCAGCTTAGGGGACACCCCAGACCAAAGTGGACCTCACAGATGTTAAAACAAGAAAGGGAAACATTTCACCAGGAAGTTCTCAATAAACAAAGGTAAAATTATCATTGCAGAGACCATTAACGCAGAAAGCTAATTTAAACTGGAGACTGTAGATGGTCAAATTTCCAGTGAACATAAAACACTGGACAAATTTTTGCGAATGGGACATTTTGAATGAACTTCTTCTTAAAATTTTCACTTTCTTTAAAATACACTTTATTATACATATGTTTTAACTTTAACAAGATTTAAATGTTAACACTCAGGAATAAAAAAATACCATAATAAGACCAGCCTGTGGAAATATTTGAATAGAGGTTTCACATGGTAGTTATGAAGATTAAGAGTGTGGATCACAACATACATAAGGCTGCTCTGAGGAAAAATAGCATGCATGATATCTTGTATGAGGTTTCCAAAGTATGTGAAATGTATTTTATAATGAGCAGAAATACAACCAACCTGGCTGAGATTCCTGTCAGTGCCAAAGGGTAATGAATTGGCACCTCCTCAGAGGATCTGGCAGGCTGCATTTGTGCCACACTATCGTGTTATTTACCTGCACATTTGCACTGAGCACATCCACCTGCGTCGAGTGCACAGTTTTTGACAAGTGAATTATTTACACATTTAAAAGGCAACTCATTGGTAGAGTGCCAAGCTGGCAAAAAAGCTAACTCTATATTTCCAACAACTAAGTTTCTATCTCCATACTCCAGGTATACTCTGCAAGTGGATTTGCAGGGGTGCAGACAGCAGGGTCACACGCCCACAACGCCCAGAAGGAAAAGTTGACACCTGTTCAGGACAGCAGTGAAGAGTTTGGTCTTTACAGACTGCAGCAAGTCTGAGCTCAAGAAGTTCTGACAGAGGCAAAAGGTGCACCTGTTGCAGGTGCACAGGCAGCGTAACCGGGCATGGCTGCGGAGACACACACAAGGAAAGTAGTTGAGTGCTTAACCATAAGATCCCCTACCTAACAGAGAACCAGAAGACATAGAGCAATTTGGCCAAAACTAAAGCTGTGCAGAAAAAGCAATTGGAAATGGTACTATAGAGGCAGCGCTAGGGGGGCAAGCCACATGGGAAGGGTGGGGGTTGAAGGCACTTGTGGCTTCACATAACCCTTGATACCATGCAAACGAACAGAACAGCTTTCCAGCTGTGGGAGGACATGCACAAAAAGCAGATTGCCAGGTGACATATACACTGACAGAAGCACAAATAACTGAACCCCTGTATGCGCACACACACACACACACACACACACACACACACACACACACAAACTGATTACTAATCAGCAGTTAATCAACTGCCATGTATTCTAAGCTACACACAGATACACAAAGAAAGGTAGGGAAGTATGCTCACACCCACACAGACTATAGGCTAGTGCATAAGTATACACATAACACCGTACAAACAGGCAGCCAGGCGCCCACACTCACACCCACCCACAAACAAAGAGGTTGCCAGGCAAGCAAATGTGCATGTGTACACACAGGGAGATGAATGCACACACACGCACACACACACACAAAATGAAGTTGCCAAACATACATACAGGCTGCCAAGTGTAAAAATGCAGATATAAGTAGACACATAGGCAAAAATGCAAAAAAAAAAAAACCCAAAAAAAACACACACATACAAGCGAGTGTCTGCGTGTGCATGCACACTCACACACACACACACACACATATACAAGAAAACAGGCACCCTTCCACATAAATCAAAGAAAGCTGAAACGGGAACACAAATACACTACCAGTCAAAATGTTTTAGAACACATCAGTTTTTCCAATTTGTCTTCAAATTTAATAAGTTGAAATGCAAAGAACAACCTAAAGTGGTGAAAAGGCAAGCAGTAAACTGCCAGAGGTTTACATTTCAAGTTTAGGTTAGCAAAAATTTAAAAAAAGAAAATTTCAGAATATTAAAAAGGACTTTCTTCAGGGAACAACACATAGGCTACAACCTACTGATGTTCTGCAGAAATTAAAATAAATTAAGTCTTGCAGGTTGAAGCAAACAGTTTGCACAGGTGTCCCAACTTCTGTTGATTACTTAAAAACCCTCCGTCTGTCTTAAAGCAGAGTGGGAACAGACTGGGTTACTACACCCTCTGAAGTCCTACTTGGACAATATTACACTGGCACAGAACAAATAAAACAATGGCAAATAAAAAAAAAGTCAAGGAATCATTTACATGTACAACATTGTATTCAAATTTTTGATTTATCAAAGCAGCCACGTTCTGCTGATATAAAAGGCAAACTGTGGCAACCCCTTTGATCCAGAATGCCAGTCACTCCGTCCAAGTCGTCAACTATGCCTCCAACAAAAGGACCCCAGACCATCACACTTCCTCCTCCATGTTTGAAGGTTAGTTTCACACACTGAGGAATTCTCCTTTCTCTCCAACTGGATGGAGTACAAATACCATGCGTGATGAACCAACAATTTCAAATTTTGATTCACTGGTCCATGAGACTTTCTTCCACAACTGATATTTCAGGGCCCTATTTCGTCATTTAAGGAACGGCTTTCTTACTGCCACTCATCCTGTGAAACCTGCAACACAAAGTCTCTTCATCACAGTAGAAACCAAGACTTGCTTTTTTCAACCTGCACTGTTAAGCTGTGCTTGAAGCTGCTGTGCTGTGAGGTGCCTATCATGCAAGTTGGTGACCATCGGAAACTTGTCTTCTGATTGGCTTGTGACTTTGGGTCTGCCAGATTTCTTCCTATCAAAGTTTTTTCCAGTTTCCAATTGCCTTTGGATTGTGCAGGACACCATATTCACTGACACAATGATTTTTTTCCAATTTCTCTAAATGAAAGGCCTACACTTCTAAGGGTAGTAATGCTCTGTCCCATATAATTTAATTGCCATTTTCTTGCCATTATCACTGCTATTTTGACCAAGCAGTACTTCAGAGGGTGTAGTAACACAGTCTGTTCCAACTCTGCTTTAAGACAGACGGAGGGTTTTTAAGTAATCAACAGAAGCTGATTAGCAAATTGTTTGCTTTAACTTGAAAGGCTTCATTTACTTCAATTATTGCAGAACCTCCGTAGGTTTTAACCTTTTAGTTGTTCTCTGAAGATGGCCCATTTGTAATATTCTGAAATTTCCTTTTTTCAGTTTTTGCTAACCTGAACTTTACATTTACACCTCTGGCAGTTTACTGCTTACCTTTTCACCATTTTACGTAATTCACTGAATTTCAATTGATTAAATTTAAAGAAAAGCTGGAAACACTGAGGTGTTCTAAAACTTTTAACCTGCAGTGTAAATATAGGCAAATGTGCTTATACACATTAGGAAAAGTTTGCAAATTTGTACACACATAGGAAGGTGCACATAGATATATGCAAAGGCAAGGAGAAAGCCACACACAGATAAAAAGACAGCCAAAAAAATCAAGCACAGATTGATAAGCTTCTGTTCTGGACCACTCCCCCATCACCCTAATGAGAAAACAGATAACTTAGAGCAAATAAGTATTTAAAAGGTAGGTAAGAAGAAAAAAACGCCAAAGAAGCAGCTCCCATAATGGCTACCCTTTGTAGCTCAGGCTCAGCTCAACACAGTCAATAGCCTGGTAAGTCAGAAAGATGATCATGCTTTGCTTTTAATAGCAGAAAACTCAGCTTATAGTTCTAAACAGTAGTCAAATTGAATTCAGCATTACTACAGAACACAGCAAGACTGAAAAAAATAAAAAGAAAGACATTTTGCAGGTAGAATATATGGTCATTTTGTGACTTTCTAATCTGTAAATTGAGCGAAAATGTAATATTCCCTCATATAAACAACTCAAGAAAAGCTAGTGATTTCAGGAGCCTTGATATTAAGTAAACTCAGAATGCCACAAGCTAAAGGCAATTAGAGAATTCACAGTTGTACAGTTTTAGCCACCAGCACAAAAAGGTGAAAATAAATAAAGTGCACACTTTCATAAGCATAGGGGTAGAGGGTGTAAGGTTTTGTCTTTAAACTAGTCGGCAACAAAGTGAACAAAGCACTGTTGGCAGCATATATTTTTAAATATACATTTGCACAATATATTCATATGCCAAACTGTTCTACACCAAAGAGAGCAAACACTGTCCAAACCTAAGCTTTAGATTTATGTTATTTACATACTGCATACCATACAGTGACAGGTGAGAACCTCCACCACATGCTCAGGGGTGATATCACAATGGTAATGCCCATCATTGAAGTATGTAAAACTGTTTTTTTTAAAAATGCATCAAAATATACAGGCACAACTTAAACAAAATACTAGCTCAAATTAACTGCATTTCATATTATTCAGTATGTCAGTACAAGCTGAAAATTGCGACTTTGTTTCATATTAAAAATACAGCATCACTCTAAAATTCTCCTTGTAGCCAGTTCCCCTAAATTAAATCAATTAACTAAACTGAAAAGAATGTTTTAAAAATGTTGTGCTCTAAAGTACTCTTTTACTTAGTTTCAATTGTTGATTGCTGCCTTATTATGAGCTTTTGATTATCAAAAACAAATATATGTCCAGAGATTCTGTCTTCAAACAAGTTTGAGGTTAGCTTTCTGCTTAAAACAACATGTAGTATATCATCATTGGAATATACGTCTTGAAATCAAACTAAATGATGGCTGTGAAGTATTTACCAGGGCCAAGGACACCATAACAAGATGACACAAGGCAGGAGGAACTTCCAGAAAAATCATTCCAGAGGCAGATAGGGAGCACCACTGTGGCAGGAGAAGAAGTACTGCATTTGTCAATATGGTACACTAAGTAGGATACAGAGAGCATCAGGGCAGCGTTACACAAAGTGTTCTTGACTGAGTAGCAGTGAACACTTTGAGGAACACTTTGAGTCCAGCAGACACATATTAGCATAATTCTGTGTTACATTTCCCAAATTTATTTGACAAAAGGCATTTATGTGAAAAATACTAAGATTCAAATCAAGTGTTTCTGGATTGTTGTGTTAAAGTCCTGGATTTCAGCCAGTAATCCATAATATCACTCCAGCCATGAAGATCGATTAACAATAAGGCACTCTGTAAGCACTGATGTGCACATCTCCAGCAGCATGGACTTTATGGACTGCTTTGACTAGACAAGGCTCTCTAGACTAAGATCAAAGGAAGTCCAGAAGAGAGACCTAGGCAGTGACCAAGATCGGATAGGTCTATCCGAACTTGGTCACTGCCTAGGTCTCTCTTCTGGACTCTTTCAGGTCTGAAAGAGTCTGAGGTTGAAGAAGTGATGCATGTACAGCAAGCAAGGTGGTAGGGAAAGAGGGAGAACAGGGCAACCACAATGAGCAAGAAGGTGTGGAATTGAACAAAGATAGATGGTGTGTACAGTGGTGGTAGCTTTAGATCTATTTCGCATGTATGTAATACACTGATTTAGTAGCACTGATGTCGTCTAGCTGCCTTTGACTGTTACAAATACAGTAATCCCTCGCTATATCGCGCTTCGACTTTCGCGGCTTCACTTTATCGCGGATTTTATATGTAAGCATATCTAAATATATAACGCAGATTTTTCGCTGCTTCACGGGTTCTGCGGACAATGGGTCTTTTTACTTCCTGTACATGCTTCCTCAGTTGGTTTGCCCAATTGATTTCATATAAGGGACACTATTGGCGGATGGCTGAAAAGCTAACCAATCAGAGCACACAGTTAAGTTCCTGTGTGCTGACTGGCTCAGTGACGGAGCGCCGAATTCGATTCTGCGGCGTTAACCAGGAAGTCTAGTCTCGCTCATTTAGCATCAACGTGTTTTGCTGTGTAAAGAGTTAACTTTTGTGCTTTTTTGTGTTTATCTTTGTGCGTAGTCAAGCCCTTCATTATGGCTCCAAAACGATCTGCTCCTGCTACTGCTTCAGGGGCCGTGCCCAAGCACCAACGGAAGATGTTAACGATTGCCGAAAAGGTAAAAGTGTTGGATATGTTGAAGGAAGGGAAAAGCTACACAGCTGTAGGACGCCATTACGGCATCAATGAGTCCACGATTCTTTTTATTTAAAAAGTAGGAAAGGAATATAAGATCTACGGCCACAGTGTCCTTTTAAACAGTGTGCAAAACGAGTTGTAAGTGGATGTAATAAGGCAGTAGTCTGGATGGAATCTGCTTTTGGGATTTGGATTGAAAACTGCCAGAAGAAGAACAGAAGAGGCTCCTTTAGAAGAGCTGTAACGCTCTCCTTTGTTGTGCAGTAAAACTAAACTCATCATTATCGGACAAGTCATCGTGTCATTGTTGGTGAGTAACCATAATTAATTTTCTACTTACAATACTTAGTACATGTACGTACATTTAGTGTCACTGTACACACATTTACTGTAGCCTGTACAATTTTTCTTGCGTTGTACGTATTTATTGCTGGTAGCCTGTCTATCGTAATGGCTGCAACATATGTGATATCGGAGACACTCGATATCTTTAAAATAATATTTAGGTTTTACTGTATATAAACAGTGTGTTTACATACATAATTTCAATGAATCTTACCTAATATCTAAGAGAATACAAAGGGTTTATGCTGTATAACTGTGCGGGGAATATTTATAAACAGTGTGGGAGAGTTTATAAGGGCTTAAAATATATAAAAATAACCATACAAACATATTGTTTCTACTTCGCGGATTTTCACCTATCACGGGGGGGGGTCTGGAACGCAACCCCCGCGATCGAGGAGGGATTACTGTAAATACTTAACCAAAGTACTTGCATAACTGACTCTCAAATCTGAACAATTTAAAAGTCACTTTGCCCTTATGACTGTCAAGCTGTGGATACTTCAGTCACAACTGGGGCTCACTGGTGATTCGAGGACCACACTTTCAAAACCACAGCACTTGGACAGTATATCTAGTATGTATGCTGTGTATCACAGATGGAAGCAATAAGAGATTCCATAAAATGCTAAGTAGAATAAGACCCAAACAGTTACTAAGGAAGTCTGGCCTTCTACCTAAAGGAAAAGGTCAGGGAGAGAAAGCTAAACAAGTTAAAATCTGCCACAAATAAACACATTGGATTCATTAGTATCTTTCACCTGACCCTCAGTTGATCTTCTAAAAACTAATTCATGTTGTAATTTTTTCAAGCTATTAATATAATTGATGTTTTCTGCAAAACTCAAAGGCCAATCGGAATTCACAACCTATTTCTCCTAGTATTTGTAAAGCGATGTACTTGATACAACTGCAGATCAAAATGCAACAAAATGAAAAAACCAGATGGCGAGGGTGAAAAAATTAAATGCACCAGTTAAGAAAAATTGACAATGTAAATGCAATTATGCAGAAGTTAAAAGAAAGACATGCATCTTATTCGCAAAAGTGTGCCAGTCCTCAAAAAGTTAAATCTGATGCACTCTGAAGAAAAACAAGCTCATGAAAGAAAAAAAATCTAATCAACTACAAGCATTGTAACAAAACATCCTGCATTTCCTAAGACAATCTCGATACACTGATTTATGTATTTAAAAAAAAAATATATGTCTTTATCTGTCCCATATTTTAGATGTTACTAATTTATCACTACAGTAACTAATGCTGACATTGTACATATTCTTGCATACAACACCATTATTTCGTAAGTATCCTGAGACACTATATTAATTAGCAACAATGTCAATTTAAAAAAAAAAACAATCTGACCAGTCAGCTATCCTGTCATTAAAAAGCTCATGCAGAAGTCAGCATGCTATCACGCCAGATTATTTGCTATAGGCAAGTATGCTCCATACATCTCTCACATAGTCTGAGTAGACTGATCCTGAGGCTAAGAAAAAAACTTTTTATTTCTGTTTTTGTAAACTATGGAGAAGCTGATAATAATGATACTGATGGATATACATTTTAGAGTTTCTGACTTAATGGCTAATGACTTGACAGTTGATCTACTTCCTTTTTCTGTTGTCACTATTGCTCTACTGTAAGGAATTTGTTAGCAATATTCTGTTAATGCAGCCTGTATGGTCTGAGAGGCAGTAAAGGACCTCTTTACAGTACTGTTATATGCAAGGGCAGCTTTATACTATATAAAAGGTATTAATGCCCTCTCTAATACCAACATTATCGCAAACAATTAAAAATAAGAGAATCATAAAAATGAAACATTATATGCTACAGTTTTATAGCATTCAATGCATTAACCATGAGCATCACTTGGGCTTAGAATTCTATATAAATATGCTTAAACCTTAGCGTCTCTCAGGTTAGGTTTTTATAATCTGAAGTGTTAAAACCAAATAACACTCAGCATTATATTCTCTTGCTATCTAGTGGATAGAATAACATCATGCTGCAAAAAAAAAAAAAAAATGCATATTTCTATTAATTTTTATAACCTGTAAATCCAGTTTTAAAACAAACTGAAAGTGAACCATTAGTTGAAGTGATAGTGATGATAATGCAAATTGGTCAGCAGACATGGATAGCATGAATGATTTTTATGTCACAGTATAAACAAATCACTGTGACATATCTGGTGACTGAAGTCGTGTAACGCTGGAGTAGGGTGCAGTATGTATATTGCCAAAAAGGAAAATGATTGCAATGAAGTGGAAAGACAAGACAGATGTTAGCCTCCAAAGCACTGCTCACAATGCAGCAACTCTCTACATTTTGTCAGAGGAAATGGGGAAGGCACTAAACATTGTGCTGTGGACACATACATAACGCAAAGGGTTTGTCAATCATGTGGATCAGGCACTGATATTTCACCTTCCCACGCACAAGCAACAGAAAAAATATAAGTGCACAAAGAAACACACTTCTACTGTACCGACTGCAATATTAGGCTGTGTGTTTGTGACCGTTTCAAAGCACAAAGGAAGTGTCTACATCAGTACAGTGGTGGACACCAGACATACTTTTTCTATCGTATTTATGTTTACATTTTGGTATTTAGATGTTTCTGTTACATGTAATAACATTTTTTATTGAAACAAAATGAACATGTTTGGCTCATTTGTTTGGGATTAAAAACTAAGGAAGCTAACAAGCTAAGCAAGGAAACCAGAAAGGGACTTAACTTGGAGGTTCCCATGTAAAGAGAGTGTTACTAGAGGTAGTTATACCATAATAGCAATTAGCATGAAAATTAAGCTTTTGACATAACAGTGTGTGTTTTGTTTTTTTTTTTTTTTTAATACTAAATAAGCTAACACAGTAGTTCTAGGTCTGATGTTTCTCTCTCAGGGAATGCAGAATGCATCAATCAGTTACCTGGCAGGAGACATGATAAAATCTTAAAGGTTCATCATACAGCACATAAACAGTAACATACAGTAATATCTGGCATCATTTAAGTCTGCAGAGACAGAAGTCAGAGACACTGAGAAATGTACACAGATATACTGTAAGACGACCATGCAAACTAAAAAAAAAAAAAAAAAAAAAAAACACAACAACAACATATGCCACTCTGTAACATAATGTAAACGACATTGTGAGACAAAGAAGCTCTGAACCATACGTAACAACGAGTTGTGGAAAGATATATCCCAAACTTGCTTTTGGGAGTAAAAGTCGCTGATCGATGACACACATAAGGCATAGCAATGGTGATTAAGAATTAAGTAATGATATTATCTTTGTGTATAAAAGCATTTATATTAGATTTCAGAGTTATGAAAACATAACATAACATTTCTAATCATAGGTAATTGACTAATATATAATTATAATTTGTTTTAATTCATATGGTTGCTACACATATTCACTGTGACTTGAAGCAACACAACCCTGTAAAATGTCTTTCTTTAAAATAAAATAAAATAAAAAATTGCAAAGGGACATGCTCTAGAGTCTCATAAATAAGAGTGACACTATCAGTGCACACTGCCAGGGCACATCTCTACTTACGGATACATGGCCATGGTGGTTAGTTTGGAGTAGATGTCCTTATTGGGAACGTCCACAGTGTTGCAGGTGAACTGTTGAGGGGGTGGCAGTTTATGTTTTCTGCAGAATTCCAAGGGGGAGAGGCTGTAGTCTTGCCTCACCTCATGAAGGTCTGACTTAGCAGCTACTACCATGCAAGGTGTTTTACTGTCCATGAAGTGTTGCTGCAATGGGATAATTCGGAATTAATAAAGATTAAGCTTCACTGTGCTTGAAGCTGTGACACAGTCAGCCTCATGTTGGTACACACTTTCATAATTATTTCAGGATATTATCTTTCAGTACAGAACTACACATGTTAAAAACCAACACTCAATAATAAGGGTTAATAATAATATAAAAGCAAACCAAAATAAACATTGCAACTAAAAAAGTGTAGAAACCAAACCCAAAGACTAACAAAGGTACTTGTGTTGGTTCCATAATTTAAACTCCACGCTTTAACAGCCTATTATAATTACTAGTCTAGAACACATGTAAAGTTACCTTGAAAATTCGAGCACAGAACTCAAATGACAGAGGATTGCTGGTATCGTACACAAGACAGACGGCATCACAGGACAAATCAGAGTCACTGAGGAATTCACAATCTGGAAGTACTTCATGTAACTTTAAAAACAGAAAGCAGCGTATGTTTGGTACATTTGGCAGCAAGGCATCCAAATGTTTTATGTTTATATTTGATATGTGCAATTCACAAAAAGTTACACAGAAAAGAAGTCATGAAACTTAGCCATTAGGCCAATTTCAGTTTATTTAGTGCTACAAGAAAGTCGCCTGTCAGATCACATACACACTTGCCAGGTTGGGCATGGCAAGATCAAACATGCCAAGATCTTTGTGCCTTACCAGTTTCAGCCAGATGGAACGAGCAAGAAAACAAATAAATAGCATTGACTTTATACAACAGCTTTCAATAATGACCACCATTCTAATGTGCTTAACATGCATGTAGCTACTAGATAATGTCTAATACTTTCTGTTTAACAATTAAATCATAAGCAGACAGAGTAACTTGCTCAGGGTCATATAGTAAGTCACAGGTGGAGGGGGTGACACCTCAGTCTTGTGATTTCAAATCTTTTGCCATAACCAACAGGCCATAATGAATGTAGTTCCTGTTTATATTACATTATATTTATTACATTTATATTATGCCCTAGCGCATAATTTGAGAAATCCTAAACAGTACAAATAAAGAATAAATTAAAAGTGACTTGCTAGTGTAATAACGCCTGAATCATTCACTTACCAGAAGGTACTTCTCCTGTCCATAGATATAAGTGGTGTTTATAGCGTAGTATGACCTGTGATCTTCACGAATTTGTCTTTGTCGCTGCAATATATAAAGATTACTCAAGAATTAATAATCTGCTGTGTAAATACTAGTCTGGCCGTCGAGAGTCTACAAGGGGCCTTACTCATACACAGTAATAAAGTGTGGATTAATATGATTTCTACAGTAACCCAAAAGCAGTATCAGTGTGGTTTATATTTAAAAAGTATATTCTATATATCAGTAATAGCTGTTAGTCTATGGAACATATGCAGGATTTAATTCAAGCTGTTTCTTATTCATTATGAATATGCAAATATTGGGATAAAATACTTACACTGTTATAACAGTATAATATTAAAGAAACCTAATACATTTTCAACTGCATCAATTAAACAATAGGCTATACATTATTACCGGTTCTGTGCTAGGCACTCAAGTATTATACAGTATTTTACAAGTGTACATTTTCGTCACTTGTGTATTTACAACATTTTTATACTATATGGTCATTGAGTAGCTATGTGGTAATGAAAATATCAGCAAATGGGATAAAGAAAAGATTCTGTATAATGTTACAAATAAGCGCAGCACTTCAACAAAGTAAATCTGATGAAGAATTTTCAAAACTATGCACGAATGACACATGGGAAGTGATTAGAAAAAGTTAAGGGCTGAATTGGGGCCACAAAATCTTACCATCAGATTACGTCCCAAGAAGGCTTGCAGTAAGCCACTCTTTCCACAGCCTCTTATACCAATAACATTACACCTGAAGACATTTCTCTGGGTTTGTTTCTTTTGCAGGTCAATCTTCTTATCTCTGGTGACTGAGGAACATAAGTTATTTAAGAGTAGCCTTACAAATAAAACCACCAAACCACAGAATAAGACTAAAACTCACCAGTAATAGCTGCTGCCTGTGACTCCTGCTCTGTGATGATGGAGTAACCCAAATAACCCAAGTACTCAAGACATCTTTGGACATCTAGATATGTTGTCAACCTAAAGAAAAGGAAAGGAAAGGCATTGAACACGGGAAGCAAAGGGAGAACAGAAATGCTTGGTTGCTTACTGAAGTCAAGCAGCAGTAAAATTCATAAGAATATACGCTTACCATAAATTACTCCACAAGATGACTGCAAGTCATTATACATTATTTTACTTTTCATAGGAAGTGAACTGACATCTTTACTGTTTATAGTTTAATGTATCAACCATTAATATTAAAAAACAACGCCTTCCATTTACTCCCAGTTTCCAAACATTTTATAAAATCAATTCATTAAAAGGCAAGATACTTGCGTCCACTGAGAAAGATAGCCCTGATAGGTTATCCAACCCTGGTCATTGGTGCAGACTGTATTATTCACATCAGGACCCCATGGCATGTAGGGAAATACTTTAAAAAGATCCTTTAACTCTTCTGGAGACAAAGCACAGTCCCTGTCCTATGCAAGAAGTAACAAAAACAAGAGTATTACTTAACAGTCCAAAGAGCAAATACAGTATATGAAAAGGACACATTAAATCAGTTTCTTTCTCACTTCAAATCGCCTTCAGAAAAGGCAAAAGTAGTTCTTTGTATCAACATACCAAGTCATGTTTATCAAAAACACTCTGAAGGAACAAATAAGCATTGTGGTTCAACTCGGTTGTGCAGTCTGGGGGAATTTTTAGCCTGAAAGGAAAAAGGACAAAAAATGTAATAGGACACCAAAATAAACACACACTTCACATGAAGTCTGATTTGAATGAAAAGGCAGTGGAGCACAATC
>JANRMT010062846.1:24153617-24164173 GCA_026402145.1 Polypterus bichir lapradei | reverse complement strand
ATATATATATATATATATATATATATATATATATACACACACACACATAGTGTAAGGCACTATAACTTTGCAGTGCTCAATTGCACAAAGAGTGCCGCTACTCCTCCACCTGCTCATATACACAGATTTAAACTTGCTAACCTTTTGTTCAGAGAGCTTCTCTCTCACCATTTACAAAAAATCTGCACTACTTGAAGTGTTTGAATTTAATGACAAACTTTTTTTTCAATCAATTTAAAGATATGAATGCATACAGAATTGTAATTTATTTAAGTACATTTTTTATTGAGATCCATTTCATACTGCATTGGGTATCAAAAATGGCATCAAATTTCAAAACGTATCTTTGTAGTGCATCAAAATTTGAAATTTTGGTATTGTGTCAACCCTATTCCATACTATTGCTGATTCATCATATGAAAAAAAAATACTCTTAATTCTTCAAAGTTCTTTGATAGAAGATAAAGTGGGAAAATTGACCGAATTTCCTCATTTCTCTGAACTTTCCTCCCCTCATTTACACTTTTTAATAGCTTTTCACTCTGTCACGATGTTCTGGTTCCATTAACACGGTTGGTTTATTGAACCTTGGTTGTACAATTTGATTTTTCTCGATACAGGTCCAAATAAATATCTAGCCATATCTGTTGATTTCCCGTGTACATTTATCGCAATTAAAGCTGTACTCCAAGTCTAGTTCTGTGCCACATTCTAACAATCTACACCAAGCCCTCGCTCTCTCAGCATCATCTTCTCACTCCTGGGACGGCTTCTCTACATCGCCTTCTCCCTCCAGGGATGCTTGCTCGGCATTAAGATTTCACTCCAGTGACGTGCTCTCAGCATCGACTTTTCATATCCCTAACATTTTCCCTTTTCCTGTCACTTCTTCTATGCCCTCCTTCCAGAGATGATCACTTTTTGTCACTCTGGTCACGCCCCCCCAGCCCCATTCTCACTTCAACATCCTTTACTCGGCACACAGCTATCACCTCCACAGAAGGGCATCTCTCTACATTTTGGATCCCTTCTCTTGTAATCGGTGACACCGGTAATTTAGACAGCCAACATCGACTCCTCAGTCCGTCGAAAGCATGCCCTATATTTAGTGGGAAACCCTAGCACCCCGTCATCATGAACTCCTCATTTCAGATAAATCATCTTTTCTTGCTATTGCCCATCAAACCCCCCCCCCATGCCCTCAAGCCATTGGTTCTCCCGCTCTTAGCTCGGTATTCTCTATCCAGGTACTTATTTCCCACCCATTCCCTCCACTTAAGCGTCGCAAGGTGAAGGGATGTCTAAAATCTTTGTACATGCATGCAACTTACGCTCTCCCACCAGAAGGATCCTCACGTCCTTCCTCATGTTGGCGGCCTCCTGCTCCTCCACTCCACTCCTCTCCGGCTCTCAGGAGTGAGTGCTCCAGGCCTGCGATTCAGCGGCCTCGACACGGAGGACAAAGCGGACAGCGCGGTTTAACGTGTATGGCTTCAACAGAGACACTCGTGACAAGGTCCACCGTTGGGCATTGCGAGGTACAACAACTTCCACAGCTTCAGGCGCCAATTCACCTCACTCCTTTCCTTCACGATTTAGGTGACATTCTGCAACGAGCACAACTCTCAGTTCACACGCGCAAACTCCTCCCTCAGCGACAGAGGCGGCTACGGCGAACAAAGAGGGTCAAACCGCGCGAACCACGATACTCGCTGTTGATGTTCGCTAAGTAAGCGCATGATGCCTTATCTATAAGTTCACAATACAGATGTACTGCATTTGAGAGGCAGGGTTGAAACTAAGGTGGAAACAAGATTTTGAAAAGAACAAGGACGGTCTGTATTGGTAGAAACGGAAAACATAATTTTAACAGAAAATTACATCTAAAATAGATTAGGATTTTAAAGTTTAAGATTTGGTCAGCACTACGGTATGATTGCAAGTTGTGGATACAACTGTATAAGTATTCTTCTGCGGCAGGATGTGGATGTGAAATTACTGGTACATTACACATATCGTGGACAGGGAGAATAATTAATAAGAGGTTCTACATAAACTGAACAAGACTCTGACATTGGAAAATACAGTAAAAAGAAGAAAACTGAAATACTTTGGACACATAAAGGTCAGGTCAGGTTGGGGGTCATGCACTGATACAGCCACCACATGACAAAACAGCTCGGGATCCTGGCTGGCAACCCCCCAAGGCAGACACTCAGTCCAGTCCCACTCCTCAGAAATGACCCTCTATCTGCTGCAGCCAGGTGTTACATGGGCGTCCCCTTGGCCTGGTCCTCAACAATGAGGATCCTGCGAGTTGGATCTCCCTTGGGGAACCACATAGCTGATGCTCCCTCACAATGCAGGTAATGTGCCTCATTCAGGACAATGTGAGCTACCACTTGTTCGACACAAAGTGAAACCATCAGTACCCAAGAATTCTCTGAAGAGACACAGTACCAAAGGAGTCCAAGCTTCATCTCAGATCACATCCAGAATCCATGTCACCATACCATACAGCAAAACAGGAAGCACCAGGACTCGGACCTTCGTCTTTTTGCTGAGATAATTGGAGCACCTCACACTCCTTTCCAGCGATGTCTACTGACTTCACAGGAAGAGTCAACAGAGACATGAATGTCGCTGCCAAGGTAAGTAAACCTCTCAACGAGTTCAACACTCTCCCCACAGACAGACACACAGCTGATGGCTGTGCCCAAGCGGTCATTAAACTGCTAAAAACACACTACTTTAACATGGCTTTCTCATAACTTCATTTTAATTTAATCCTGAGTTAATATGCTCTGCATATTCAATTAATTATCATTACTATTCCTGGTGGCTCCAAAATCCGTACTAACCCCTACTCTCTCGTCTGTTCTTTTTCCGGTTTTCTGTGGTGGTGACCTGCACCACCACCACCTGATCAAAGCACCATGATGTTCCTGCATTGATGGATTAAAGGCCAGAAGTCCAAGTGACCGTCATCATCAAGTCCTTCCAGGAGAACCATGAATACCACGAGGACTGATTGAGGTTATTGATGTTAGGTAGAATGCCTACAGGGGGCTGGGTGGTCTCATGGCCTGGAACCCCTGCAGATTTTAAGTTCTTCTCCAGCCGTCTGGAGTTTTTTTTTTTTTTTGTTTTTTCTGTCCTCTCTGGCCATCGGACCTTACTTTTATTCTATGTTAATTAGTGTTCTCTGATTTTAAATTCTTACTTCGTCTTTTTTCTCTTTCTTCATCATGTAAAGCACTTTGAGCTACATCATTTGTATGAAAATGTGCTATAGAAATAAAGGTTCTTGTTGTTGTTGTTAAAGGCCCGGATCTTGGTTTTTATTCAGGACACTCACAAACCCAGACACTCAGACTCCTCACTCAGTCTCTCGAGAGCCCCGATCAGAGCCTCCATTGACTCCGCGAAGATCACATCATCGTTGGCAAAGTCAAGATCAGTGAATCTTTCTTCACCAACAGATGCCCCACAACCCTGCCCAACACCCAGTCCATACAAGCAATAAACAGAGTGGGAGCAGAACACAGCCCTGACCAACCCCAGAATCAACTGGGGAAAAACAGACATCCTGCCTCCACTGTGCAAGGCATTGACAGTACCAGTGTACAGGCCGGCCATGATATCCAGCAACTTCAGGCGGACCCCGCAAAGTCTCAGGATGTCCCACAGTAAAGCATGATCAACTGAGTCAAACACTTTACGAAAATCGACAAAGGGTGCAAAGAAACTCAGCCAATATTAGCGTTTGTGTCCAATGAGAACCTTCAGTGCCAGGTTACGATTGGTGGTAAAATCAGACTGCTCCAGTCGCTGATAGGTGAGCATGTGATCATGGATTTACTAACCTTCTTCTATTTGTTCTTTTTCTATTCTCAAACAAATCTGGGACAGTATAGAAAAGGCAAATAAAAACAGAGAGCAGTGATTACTAAATTATAGGAAATGATCTTTGACCTGAAAACAATATAACACCCCATAATTTGATGTTACAACTAATACATTTTTTTTTGAAAAATAAACAATTATTTTGATTTTGATACTTGCAACAAATTCCAATAAAACGTTTGGCCAGTGAAGAATTCACCCCTTTGTAACACTGCCTTTCCTTCCCACAACACTAAGAAACATTTCATTACTGAAGACACCAATTTATGGAGTGTTTCAGGTGTAATTTAGTCCCATTCCTCTTACAAGTCTTAAGGTGTACAACAGTATGGGGTCTTCATTGTTATAAAATGCGCCACACGCATCTCAGTTGGGGAGAGGCCAACTCTGCAGGCACGCCAGTCAAGCATTCCCATCTTCTTTCTATGCAGTGACAGGCAGGAGAGTTTAGGAGTCACCTTCAACATTCTGAAAAGGTAAGCAATTCCATCTCAAGCCACAAGAGGGCATCAACATTGATAAACTCTTCTTCGTCCATCCATCCATCCATTCTCCAACCTGCTGAATCTGAACACAGGGGTCTGCTGGAGCCAATCCCAGCCAACACAGGGCACAAGGCAGGAACCAATCCCAGGCAGGGCGCCAACCTACCTCAGGACACACGCACCCACACACTAGGGATAATTTAGAATCGCCAATCCACCTAACCTGCATGTCTTTGGACTGTGGAAGGAAACCAGAGCCCACGCAGACACGGGAAGAACATGCAAACTCCACGCAGGGAGGACCCGGGAAGCGAACCTGGATCTCTTAACTGCAAGGCAGCAGCGCTACCACTGCGCCACCGTGCCGCCTCTTCGTCTTTGTCCACAGTTGAAACGCTTAACTGATGGAGGAACCCAGAGGTCCTCTACCATATTAGTCCACAAGAGGTGCCACACAAGACGAGCCACGTTCTCAGGAAGAACATGCACCAAATAATCACAAACTACTTATCTCGACGGTCTCCTCCAAACACTGGTTTCACCTCAGCACAGCCAATGTGACCGTTTGCCCCATATTTCAAAGGCTTGACAGCGTACCAGTTTTTCCAAGTCCCAGTGCCAATCTCAGCACTGCTGACCTTGGTTTGATGGTGTCCGTCCTTACCTTGCCAGTATTTCTTTCTTGAGGAGCATGTAATGTTATGCAGTCTTCTGCTCAATGTCAAAGCAGACACACTGTGCCTCACCGTCAAAAATGGCACAAAGATTTGTGCCCAGTCACCGGGTGGCCACTTGTGTCTCATTGCAGTTCTTTTGAAAATAAGCAAAAAGATTTCTATATCATCACCAGGACACAATGGGGCAGTCCAAGAAGACATTCAGCTCTAAATGCTTCTCCACCACAGCAAAACCAGTCTGTTAGGTGGCCACCTGTAGTTGGAGTTGCCTCAGCTGTTCATCTACCCTTACTATATCTGCAGGTCTACGGGTCTGACATGCTCCCTGAAAGATCCTACCGACTACGCCACTGTAAAGAACAAGTTCAAGAACAAAGTGTTGACAACTCCATGCAAAATAACAGGAACACAAGGGTGGAAAACAAAGGGCTCTAAGCAAAGCTGGCACAATAGAAAACAAAATAGTATAGAGACTCGTTAACAGCCTGGTCTGCTGGTTCAGAGTGAGCGTCTTTTTCTGGTTGACGAGGTCCATTTATATTGTGGCTCCAGAAGAGGTGAGACTTAAAAGGGGTAAGTGGACAAAGAACAAGAGTATATTAATGCTGGTGCCCCTTCATGGCTTCTCGAGGTGGAATCGCTTACCTTTTCGATGCCTTGAAGCACTCGTGCCTGACAGCCGCCATACCTCTGTAATGTGCGCAGAATGCGGTTTTGCATTGTCTTGCTGAAATTTCCACATGGGCATCCATTGAAGAGATGTTGTCTTGAAGGTAGCATGAGAGCGTCTATCTGCAGCTTAACTCTATGTTGATATGTTGATCTTTTTTAATTGAACAGTTATTTATTTACTTGACAACATGCAAGTAAGCATTTTTAATAATACTCTATACATGTCATAATCCTACTACTACTATTACAAGTTAGAGTTGTGTTTTAAGAATGATGGAAAGAAGGCATGGGAAGGTTTACAGACAATTGCTAACTAAAAGCTATTGAAAGTGAACTGTTTTTGAAAATCATCTGAATAATTTTATGCCAGGTTTAATACCAATAATTTTATTTTAGTGCAGACAGAGGTCGTTAACAAAGCAAGGCATTTTCCAGCTTCTGCAGGAATAACAGCGGCTGCAGTCAGATAACAAATTACATATGGAAACCAGAGAAAGCTCAAGGCCCAGGTAGAAAACAGATGATAGAGCCTGACAGAACGAGCAGATAGGTTAGGTCTCCATTTTCTGAAGCTGTTCTAATGGTAAATGATGGAGATGTCCCTGGTTAAAAAATATGTATTTCATTGGCGTACTTACTTTTTCATCCAGTAGATGGAGGCTTCTGGAATGGTAAGTCAAAGCCAGGAATTAAGTCCCATCCAGATACTGTGAGGATGCAAAACACCCCCCCCACCCCCAGTAATCAGGGGGTCCCATTACTTTTGATCAGCAATGCTAGCTGAGCACTGAAATCTTATTCTGGTACCATGCAATATGCAAAGAATCAGCAATGGAGAATGTAATCACTCAGGGTATGCATGTCTTAAGCAAAAGTATCTCTATATAAAATCTTCATTTGGATCTTGATCTTTGTTTGTCCGTGAATGAATTAGAAGAAGAAGCACTAGATGGCAGTAGAGAGACAGCTAAAACATAGGCATTACATTAACAATCTCCTCCAGGCTTATACTACTGAAGACTGTAGTACGCCAGTCACACCTCAAAACACAGACATTCACACTAAACAAATTGTTGTGCTTTAAATTAACTAAAGAGATCTTCATTTACATCTTGATCTTTGTTTGTCCGCGAATTCCACGCATGCGTAGACCACCTTCCAGTTTAGTACGTTGTTGTTACTCACGGATGTCTACAATGTGCCGGAATAACGAAAGGGGTGGTGGACAGTGTTACGCTGGTTAGCTCCCGAGGCCTGGTTAGAGAATGAGATTGCTGAAGATAAAAGGTACGTGCCTACGTAACATATGAATGAATGAAAGAAAGACAGTGGGTAAAATGAATGACAACGTAACAGCACGTTCCGGAAATTATTATTGTTACGTTGTAGCCGGCGAGTGCTGCGCGTCTCACAGTTGTACCGTGGCTTGCTCACATGTCAGTAAAGTGATCTCTATTTATGCTTTAAAGAGCCTGGATATCTATGTGTCCCCCTTTTATAACCATTGCTCCGTGTATATTGCCTTACTCTTTGGATTGCCACAAAGCAACCTGCGAGATTGGAGAAAGGTTGAGAAGACATCGTGAGAGGAAATGATAACGTCGTGAAAATGAGATGGACTGTGAACGGACAGAAGCAGAAATGCTCCTACACCACCACATAATTACTATTCAGACAGTGATTCCGAGTAGGCCGTTCCTATCGAATCAATATCCAAGGGTTTTCTTTTGTAATTTTGTTTCCCTTATAAAAAATCATAATGCTGTGCGACGAAGGGCCCAGTTCACGACTGGCAGCCGCGTTTAAACAGGGAGCCCTTCACAGACAACTTTAACACGCGCAACGTAGTTGGGCACACATGGCTAGTTTATTTAATAACAAATGATTTCTGTATTCACTATTAGTAAGTTTATGAGTCTTATTTTTTCGCTGGTAAAAACAGCGCTCATAGTAGACAAAACGCCAGTGCTGAAAAATTAAAACGTTTATCGCAAGAATGCACAGTCGACACTAAATGTCGTCGTCTTCTCTGCAATAGTCACCAGATGAACTGAATTGAGGGTGAATTTTGCACTAAGAATTTACTTTATTATCACCTATAAGTACTGATTAGGCTAAAATTCAACACGCATATGTTTTTGACATTATTTACTGCACTGGATGTGTTAGGCATAGTTTATGCTTGACGCATCCGCAGTAGGCGCCGACAATTGGCGTTAGATTTGGAGCAGTATCTAGTGGTTGCATCTTCAGCGCGCGTGCTTTTTAAACTACCGGTACACTGCGCAGCTCGGCGGTAGCGGAGCAACCAGGACATAGGCGGTCTAGGCAAAGCCTAGGGCGCCCTCTCGTGGTCATGGCATATTACTACACCTCCCAATAGAAATTCCTATTTTTATTTTGTTTAAAACAATTTGTCCGGAACGGAACACAATGAAATGTTTCTGTTGTTCGCCTCAGCAGTGCCTGCACTGCCTGTACGATGCACAGAACAATCTCTTCCTGGGAAAAGACGCGACTATTTTTTAAACAATACAGACATACACACACTCGGACTCAAAGCAAAATCTATTGTTTTACATTATATTATTTTTGCATACTAGCGATGTTCAGTCTTAACCTCTGTCAACCTACACAGTCCAACAATAACATGAATAACAACAACGATGATGATGATGCTAATAATAATAATTCTCAAACTGTAGCACAGAAGATACGGGCATGGCGAAATAAAATTCAACGATTAAAACGGCAACAGAGCTGTAGCCATTGAGTGAATTGTTGAAAGCTGATTTAACCCAAACTGCGATCGTCTCCCAGATGGGCATACTTTAAAACTTGCGTTCAGACTTCTCAAATATCGACCTCAGTTGCTCATCACCATTTGTGAGATTCGCTCTGCGCACGCTGAAGAAGTTATGCGTTTTTTGGAGAGGTGGATTGCGTTATTAGCATACGCGAGCATACAGTAGATAAAAATTGTGGGTAAAGATTCCAATTTAAAGATAATCATTATATTCTCAGTTTTACTGAATGTTGTTATTATGCTAACTTTTCGATTTATTGTATTCATTTAAGCGACATGTATATGTTACGGTAATGTCTTAGTTAAATGAAACAAGTTATATTTTATAATGTAACTATCATTATACGTAGGAACAGGTTTAGCTGCTGGTTTAAATAGCTAACTATAGAAACTAACTTGTAAAAATCTCCGTTTTCCTTAGAGAAACGTTAGAAGCAATAAATAAAAACTACTAATACAGCCCGATTCCTACTTATTCTCTGAAATGGCATCCCTCAAGTGCGTACATTTCTGAGTCTTGTCCCCAGTCCTGTCTACAAGGTCTCAAAGTACAGGTCTGGCAGTGATGATTCCTCTCAAAAAATATCAACGCACTAGTCGAACGGTCCGCAACAAGCAAGTGTCGTGGTCGCTGACACACGCACGCCTTGTGGTGGGGTCTGTGCGCCGGTTTAACGCGTCAAGTATAAACCAGGCCTAAAGCATTGTGGTGTCCGTCCGACGGTACAGAGCCTATTAACTGCGCCGCTCTTCGCGCTACTCCCGACAAAAGCGCGTTATCGGGGTAAAGAATGACTACCGAGATGACGCCCAGCAGCAGAGTGACGTCTTGGACTAGAGATGCGATGAGACTCTCGTGAGACTAACAGTATATTCGGTTTTAACTGGATTTAATTTACAGGATTCTGCCTTTTCCCCCTTCAAGAATAAAGCTTGGCTTTTTGAATTGTGTACGACGGCAAAGTTCCACTAATATAATTCTGCAGCCGGGAGTCTCTGTTTTGGAGCTCCAAGTAAGTGGAGATCACTCCAAAGGGCGCCCGTTGAGCCTAGCTTTACATCTCTAGCGCTCTGCTCACTTACTATTGCTAAGGTAAGAGTTGTGGCAGGATACTGATCGAATTCAAATAATGACGACTGTCCATTAAGTCAACTCGTGATACGGGCAGCTCATGTATGGAAGCTCCAGATTGCACAGATGCCGCACTCGCAAAGTTAGCGGCTCATGCTTCGAGCAAGGGGAAGACCTGCAGCTTTATGACAAGTATCCATTTTGGGAGGAGCGTCTACTGCGATCAATAAAGACTCATTTTTATTCACGGTTCGCGATTTGGCGTCTGTCCCTTTTCCTTCCTTATAACTGATACAGGAGAAAGTAGGGTGAAATGACACGTTTATTGGCTAACTAAATAGAATACAAATGCAAGCTTTCGAGGCAGCTAAGGCCCCTTCATCAGGTACGGTGTAACAAAGAAACTGAAAAATACTCTAGCTTATATTGGGGACAGCAAAGTGATTTTTTTCTTTCATCCTAACCTTTTTGTTCAAATGTTAGCAAAATGAATACACCTGAGATGAATTAACCCTGAAAGAAGAGAATAATGAACTAATAAAATGTAGAGATAAGATAACCATCACTAGAGAAAGTCCTGTAAGGTTTTTTTTTGAAGTGCATTGTCTGTAAGATAGGCCACTGATGTAGTCAGCGGGTCAATCAGTCTGTTAGTCCACATATCTGGTCATAAAACGCTTGTCTCTATTCAGACCATTTTGTAGAGTGTTGAATTTAAGCATAAGTTTTTATTCCCATTCTCTCCGCTCCTGTTGGGTCTTGAAATTACCCATAAGCAGAGTGACCCACAGATCCTTTATGCCAGAGGTGCCCACACTTTTTCGGCTTGCGAGCTACCTTTAAGATGACCAGGTCAAAATGATCTACCTACATTAAAAATTATATATATATACAGTATATACACTGAGTATACTTTATACATAAAATATATGTTGTTG
>JANRMT010062846.1:24093683-24118561 GCA_026402145.1 Polypterus bichir lapradei | reverse complement strand
AATCAAGAAGGAAACGTGGACAAAGCTAATGCCCTGAACCAATTTTTATGGGCATAATTAATGGACTCAACCAATCAAGAAGGAAACGTGGACAAAGCTAATGCCCTGAACCAATTTTTATGGGCATAATTAATGGACTCAAGCAATCAAGAAGGAAACGTGGACAAAGCTAATGCCCTGAACCAATTTTTTTGGGCATAATTAATGGACTCAACCAATCAAGAAGGAAACGTGGACAAAACTAATGCCCTGAACCAATTTTTTAACAGATTTTCCATACCACTGCCACTTTCTTCCAATGTCTATTCCATCCACGTAATTCTCTAATGCATCAACAACTCCTTCCACTGCAACTGTAATGGTCGGTGATGAGTCCTCTGACCATTGTCATTGGTTGTCCATAAATCATGACCAAGCAAGGAGAAAACTGAGGAAAGCTACAGACAGGAAAAGCCATAGGGAGCAGACAGAGTCAGTCCTCACGTACTTTAAGATTGTGTTGACCAACTTTGTGATGTCTTCTGCTATCAGTTCAGTCTGTCACCTTGGAAAAAAATGCTGTGTTGCTCTAGTTCCAAATAAGGCAGATGCCTTTTCACCTAATTACTACATTAAAACTAAGAAAAAAGAATCAGCAGCAGTGACCCTTACCTCCCATATCATGAAGACCTTTGATAGGCTGGTCCTTGACTAGATGACTCCTCTTGTGAAAGGTCACTTGGACCCACAGTAGTTTGATTATCAGACAAACGTTAGCGTGAAAAATGCAATCATCTATTATTATATTTTATCTACATTTTTTGATTTCTCCAATGCCTTCAAAACCACCCAGCCACACCTGGAAAATAGTAAGCTCGGAGATAAGTAGGTGGATGAGCCTATGGTGTCCCTGGTGAACAAATAGTCAATTATCCAGACCACAGTTTGTGAGGGTCAATGACTGTGTTTCTAATGTGGCTGTGAGTAACACTGGAGCACCAAAAGACACAGTTTTGTCACCTTTTCTGTTGACTCTGCACACCTCAGACTATAAATAATACACCAGGTCATGTCACTTGCATTAATTCTCTGGTGATTCTGCACTAATGGGGTTTACTGATACGGGGGATGAGACTGAGGAGAGGAGTCAGGTGGAGAACTTTGAGCATTGTCTGCAACCCAACATCCAAGAAAATGGTTATTGACTTAACAACACATCAAGGAGTCTCTGCGCCCTATCATTATTTAGAGAATGAATCCGTAGGTGCAGATACCTGGGGGAACCACTTCAGTGACAAGTTGGACTAGTCTAGTAACACAGAGGAGCTATATTAGAATGACTGTGCTCCTTTAATGTGAGGAGAGGCAGCCACAGGTTCCATAATTCTGTGATGGCCAGTGTGATGTTCTACACTGTAGTGTGCTGAGCTGATAACATCACTTCAAGAAAGGCCCACTGAATCAACAAGCTGACTAAGAAGGCAGGCTCTGTTATGGGATGCATTCTCAACTCACTGGGAGTAGTAGAAAAGGAGAGAATAAAGACAAACTGATGACCAATATGAACAATGCTGCACATCCTCTCTGTGACACACTAGCACTGAGGACTTCCAGCCAAGAAATTATTCAGCAAAAATGTGTCAAGAGACGATTCTGGGGCTCCTTAGTTTGTATTTCACAAACCACTCACTGCTCTGAGTCATAAGTAACGAGGAAAGTGCCACATAAAAGTAAATTGTCTATTTCCTGAACCTGCTTTATCCTTAATGGGACAATGGTAAGAACATCACTCAACAGCACTGGGAACAAAGCAGGAAGCAGCTGTGGATATGGCACCACTCCGTCACAGAGCATAAGCACATCCATTTCACTTATATGGAGTCAATTTAGAATTGCCAGTTAACCTGACCTGTAAACGTTTAGGATGTAGGATGAAACTGGGGTATCTGGAGTAAGTTCTTGTGGATGTGGTGAGAACATGCAAACTCTTTGCAGACAGAATCAACGAAGAACTAAAGATACAAATGGAAATGTAGAGAACGAAAATCAAATTACCCACGAACATTAGAATAGCTGCTGCTCTTTATGATAAATCCTTCAACAAATTAGTCTGCACGTACAGTACAGTATATAGCACCCTGAATATCATAAAAGATTTTAATTCCTAAACCGCATCTACAAGTAGGAATGTAACTTTTGAAGTCTAATCCAGAGTCAACCAATATTATAGAATCTAATCTTCTAACCCTGCAATTAGGCTTTTAGATTATGCAGTACATCCAATTTAAGAGCTCAATACAAGATTAGGCCACAAGAAAAGAGTTAAGGAAAGCAATAAGAGCCTTTGTTTCAAACAGTTTGTTCACGTAATAGGATCCGTGGATAGGATCAAAATAAAGGACACAATGAAGTGAAAGCCCCTCTTATTTAACATTAAGATAGTAACGGAAAAAGGAATTTGATTACAGTCTATGAAAGTAATGATTTACAAGTGTTTATTTTTCCCCCCATCATATTACAGTGACTTCAAAATGTATTCTGACCCCTTTACGGTTTTCACATTTTGCTATATTGCTGCCTTGTGCTGAAGTCATTTACATAAGATTATTCCACTGGTGAAGTATGGTGGTAGTGGTGGTGGCAGCATCATGCTATGGGGTTGTTTTTGAGAACCAGAGACTGGAAGACTAGACAGGGTTGAGGGAAAGCTGAACAGAGACTGAGAGGACCTGCAGAGAAGAATGTTAGAAAATTCACAAATCCAGGAGTGTGAAGCTTGTCACGTCAGCCCCAAGAAGACTCCATGTTGGAGACAGTCAACTAAGTACTGAGCCTAGCGTCTGAATACTTGTGTCAATGTGATATTTCAGTTTTTATTTTTAACAAGTTTTTAAAACAAATTCTAAAATTCTGTTTTTACTTTGTCATCCTGGGGTATTGAGTGCGCCTGAGGAGGGTAAAATCAAATTCTACATGAATTTAGCAGAAGACTGCAACATAACATAAATGTGAAAAACGTGAAAGGGTCTGAATACTTTCTCAATTCTACTTATATTTGAATAACTCTCAACTTGTTACTTATATAATGATGCTCTTAGCTTTATATTTTGGCATGAAATAATCTATTGTCGCCCTGCCCAGGATTGGTTCCTGCCTTGTGCCCTGTGTTGGCTGGGATTGGCTCCGGCAGACCGCCGTGACCCTGTGTTCAGATTCAACGGGTTAGAAAATGGATGGATGGATGGATAATCTATTGTTATCTGTACACCTTCTTCCAAACAGAAAACAGTTATGGATTGAACATGAAATATACAGTATAATCATTCTTCTTCTTTCGGCTGCTCCTGTTAGGGGTTGTCACAGCAGATCATCTTCTTCCATATCGTCCTGTCTTCTGCATCTTGCTCTAGTAATCATTACACTATACAATTCATAACCAACTTTGATTAGCTAGAGTTAATTACTTTCTGTTTTCTTTTGAGAACTGTGATTTGTTTCTGCAAAGTTTTGATCTGATTAACAGACATTTAAGAATTCTTTTTTTTCACAGACAACAATTCCACTAAAACCTGCTTACATTAATTTGAGATTCATCCTGTAAGGATGTCACAAGATGGCAGCTCCTCCCTGCCACACACTGCACTGCCAATGAATGATGAGCCCAGTTTGTGTATAGACAATGTGTTTTAATGGTTGATGCTTTTGTCTTTGAACCTCAAGCCCTGAAGATCTGGATCCAAATCCCGCTACAGTCTGAGCAAGCCAGTTCACCTCCCTGTGCTACATATTCTATCTCAAATGTTATAAGATGCCTTAGTTAAAGGCATCAGAGGAGTGATAATAATATCTTGTACCGGATTTTCCATGTTTCCTCTCATTATCCAAAGATAATTAACTTAACTAATTGGCAGTGCTTAAGTATGACAGACACTGCCCTTCGGTCTCAGCTTTTAAATCCCGGCTGAAGACTCACCACTTCAGTTAAGGATACCCCGACTAGAGCTGCTGATTAACTGTACAGACTGCATCTCTGTTGTTAGTCATTAGCATTAAAACATAAGTAACATGATAGTTCTAATTGGATACTAACCCTCACCTATTCTGTTTCTCTTCTCGGTACTCAAATGTGGCACTTGGTGCCACGGTCCACCTGCCAAGTTGTTTTGCCTGCCTAAGGTAAAGTCATCTCTGGTGGAGGATCGCAGGATTCATCGGGTTGAGGGGTCCTTTCATTGGATTAGCGCTGTTTCAGCTGTGGAATGGCCAATAGGTGGAGGCAGCTTGATGAATGAGACAAATCCAAATCATATTATGTGATATCATCTACTGTTAAATTCTACTCCGTATTTCTAAAATTTTTATTTTGATACTGTATTGAGGATTTGTTCTGTTCTGTGTATTGTACTGTATTGTATTGACCCCTTTCTTTTTGACACCCACTGCACGCCCAACCTACCTGGAAAGGAGTCTCTCTTTGAACTGCCTTTCCCGAGGTTTCTTCCATTTTTTTCCCTATAAGGGTTTTTTTTTTTGGAGTTTTTCCTTGTCTTCTTAGAGAGTCAAGGCTGGGGGGCTGTCAAGAGGCAGGGCCTGTTAAAGCCCATTGCAGCACTTCTTGTGTGATTTTGGGTTATACAAAAAAAAATTGTATTGTATTGTATGATAAGATGCCATTCTTTTGACAGAATGGACTAGTTTTACGCACTGGTGTGCAGAAGAGAGTCAGCATACTGTGAAATCAAAACAGAATAAACTCAGGTCAGATATCTCAGTAGGCAAAATATCTGTACAAAGATTATTAAAAACTTATTTTAGGCAAAAAAAAATACAATTTATTTACACTGAAGAATAGAAAATGTTTACATAATTATAAAAGCAAATGAGGGTCTCTGGTTCGTACAAATCCTACAAACACAAACAAATAATTAAGTTCTTAATAAGTAAAAGTGTCTTCTGGTTTTCATTCCAAATGAAGCTCATGGCAGCTTACATATCAGATTAGTAGAAAATAAATTTACAGTAATTTTGAATTTCAGAGGAGTGTAGTCTAGTACTCCTATGACTTAGTGTTAGTAAATTCATTTTCATAAACTGAGGCCCTTGTGAGAGTGTTTAAGAGACGGCCTTAAATGCATGTGGCTACCAGTTAATGTTAACCATTGAGTCTACCGAGGCACTTGAAGTACCTACAGAGTTAAAAAAAAAAAAAAAAAATGAAAAGGCATTATTTTATTCTAATAGAAACTTCTTAGGGATCAAGGAGAAAAGGAAATGTCATTTAAAGATGCAATCCCTTTCTCTACTTCATAATCAAATGAGGAACTTCCTGAAATGTAACACTTTACCGTGAAGCACTTATATAATTACCTGTCTCAGAAGCAATGTAACAATACCTTCATTCCTTAATGGAGGCAAGTCACTATTGTCCCTTCAGTCATTCATGATTCATTGGTAATTCTTGACCTGAGTGTACACGTGTACAAGTGTATACGTCTTTTTCAACACCTTAAAATAATTTAGCCTCTAATTGTTTGTCTAACAATAAGCCAGCTGACCACCTGTAGTTATCTCACAAGCATGAACCCTTTTTTTCCATTTACACCAACAACTGTACTTTCTCTGAAGTGATCTGGGAGGGGTGGAATGCAGCTTCACAATAACGTATTCTTCATGACAGCAAAGCGAGTTCCTGTTTTACTGTAATCCTTTGTTCAAAATGATTCATAGTTTGGTGACGTTGCAGCCTATTTCAGGGTCTGCACGCCCCAACTAAATCAGATGTAAAGCACGCAGTACAGCGTCATGACCAAGATGTGGTGGCTCAGTTTTTGTTATCAGAATGGCTTTGTGAGATCTACTGGTCAGATCAAAGTGCTTCTGTGTTAAAGATATTCTAACAGGTTTCTTTTTTTATTTACTTTCATGGCCTTGAGTCTTCACTCTTTTTCCAGTGTTCCATTGAATTCCCCGACAAATTCCTCAGATGTTTCTTTTCTCCAGTTCCAATGTTGTTTCCTATCGTATTTCCAGTCTCTTTTACAACAAAGAAATACCTGTTCTCTGCAGTCAAATGCAGCGTCTTACTGGAGTTCAGATGAGGTCAAGGGAGACATAACTATAATTGTCACGCAGAACTGTAATTGAAAAAGCACCATTTGTTCAGCAGCCACACTGGAACTTCTTGTCACCTTCGGCGTCTGACATTCGCTTCAGCTGCAAAACAATATTTAATGCAGCAGTTGTGCTCAGTTATTTCTGGTTCAAGTCTGCTTTGTACTTTTTATGTTTAAAAAAACCCTAACCCTAACCCTAACCCTAATTAAAGTGAATAAGAAAATGCAACTTCCCCATTGAATATTTAAGCAAAATTATGGCTATGGAGAAAAATCAATAAAGACAAGTTTTTTAAATCAATATACTGTATAAAACAGAATTGTTAACAGTGGCTTTCAACATAACAATAAAGAATCTGGTATTTATAGAGCTGACTGTAATATAAATATTAAAGTACAATATGAAAAATCTGCTTTTGAGGCATCCAAAAATATGAATCTCTGAAACAGTAATTGTATAATGTGCTTCTGTCCTATGTTCATTTTAGACAGACAATGCCTTATTCTCTTAAAAAAGCTGTTGTGAGTGCTACGCTGGATAGACTGGCATCCCGACCAGGATGGAGACAGGTTCCTTGCCAGGGCAGGAAGCCATAAAGGAAGGACAAGGATGGTCTGGCATCCCAATCAGGATGGGTGCTAGTTCCCTGCCAGATGGGAGGCCTGCTAGAAAACACAGAAAGTGGCTGCTCTCGCGAGTTAGGTCTTCCTCTTTGTCCACACAATGACAGTATCCCACTGGTGGAACTCACATATGGATACCAGCAGGGCAGGTTGAGAATTGTAGTCCCATGGAACAGCCCTGCCACCAGGGGGAGCTGAGGGTGATTGTTAGACCCTCTCTGAAGAGCTTCCGCCTGACTCGGATGTGCTTCCAGTGTGCAATGCTGTGGCAGGGACGGGAGTGGATGAGACTACATGGGAGGTACAGAAAGAGATAACATACTGTATTATACTGTTGTGGAAAAGGATTTGGAGGTCTGTAAAGGTATTGTGAAAATAAAATATTTCTGTTTCAGCCCAGGGCAATGCAGTGTAGTTGTGTCTCGGGGTTTAGAGGCACAGTGGTGCCCCCTGCTGGTCATAGCTGGTGTAGTCGGCAGGATTTCCTAGCTATTCAAGTGGCAAGGAACCTGTCTCCATCCTGGTCAGGACGCCAGTCCATCCAATATAGCACTCACACTGTACAGAATAAAGTAATAAGAAAAAAAAAAACAAGAAATATTACTTGTATAATCCTGTGGTGACATTGGGCGAGTGATGACTGCATTTAGTACCTCAATCCACTCTCTGAGCTCTCTCTCATTTTCACACGTGAAAACAAACTTTCTGTCTGGTGTAACCACTGTGATTCCACACTTCCATTTGTTCCCTCGGGCTCCTTTAGGAAGGCTGTTTGTCACATCGTAGCCGTGCTCCTTTGAGCCAATGAACACAGAGCCCTTCTCTGTTGCATCCTGTAAAACAAGTAATGTGAAAATGTCATGGTCCCCACAAATACCATATTATTTGGACTGAAACAACTAAGAAATTAATTGGAAATAATTTTTATTTTGGTCTCAAGCAATATTATACAATTCTTCTCCTATGATCCACCATGTCCTCTTATTGCTTACTATAATTTAGTTATTTAAGTACTGAACAGCACGTGCGGCACAATTATTGCTTTGAGATGTACAACTGTAATAACAACTGGCTTATTCCCAAGATAACATGTTGGTTGACACAGTCAACCATCAGATCCACCTTGCCACCCTCTATGATCTTGGCATCACTAGGACTGCTCTTTGGCGGATTGAGTCCTATCACTTGGTCAGATCCTGCCAGGCAAGGAGATATGTCAAGGGTGCACCAGATAAGCATGGGTGTCCTCCAAGGATCGGTGCAGGGCCCTCTGCTATTCTCTCCATGCAACCTCCTCACAATCCATCATCTATCATCCAATCCCATGCTTTCTCTTATCACTGTTATGCTGATCATACACAGCTGTACCTGTCATTCCTTCCAGAGGACCACACTGCATCAGTTAGAATCTCTGCATGTCTCACTGTGATATCAACCTGGATGAGGGAGCACCATCTCTAGTTCAACTTGGCAAAAACAGACCTTCTTGTTATCCAAGCCTGTCCAACTATTTAGTACACCATCTCTGCTTAGCTCAGCTCATTATTGCTAACACCTGCTACATTTGTACACAGCCTTGGGATGGTGATCGGTGATCACCCGTCCTTCATTGACCATGCTGCAACAGTCATGATCTCATGATCTTGTAGATTCACTGTACAGTATACAGCATCCACAAGATCAGAGAGTTTCTGATAGAGTATGCAGCACAACTCCTGATCCATGCTTTGGTGTTGGCATATCTGGACTACTGCAACTCTCTGCTGGCAGCAGTATTATCATACATCACCAAGCCACTACAGATACAAAATGCAGCAGCAAGTATGGTGTTCAAACAGCCGAGGTGGGCACATGTCACTCCTCTTTTCACATCACAACATTGGCTTCCTCTAGGTGCTCATATTAAGTTCATATCCTTGATGCTTCCCTGCAGAGTAGGCAATGGGTCAGCACCTATGTTATATCTATGGGCAATAATATTGTCATTATAAAAGGAAGAAGACGGACACAGGTTCATAGTACAGGGTACTCGGGTTACAACGTCTCAACATACAACGTTTCGAGTTTACAACGCTCACTCCCATAAAAACTTTAAAAAAATTGAGATGTAAGAAGAAATAAATGTAAGGATTTTTTTTAACAGTAATTTTTTCTGTTACTACAGTACAGTGTACATTACAGTATATTTATGTCCTTTTCCTTTTTCTGTGGCTTTGTTGTGTTTTTATGTTCTAGATTATGATTTTGAAAATGTGTTAGGATAGGTAAATGACTTAGGCTAGTGTGTGTTTCGACTTACACCAAAATTCGGGTTACATTACTGTTGTAGGAACAGAACTGTGTCGTAACCCGAGGACTCCCTGTAGTAACTAACAGTTCCTTTACTAAGATCATTCCCAGAGTACACGTTACACAGTTTTATTATTAGTCTCTACTTCCTAATAGCTCTCTAATACCCATAATCCCTTATTACTACGGAATCCCCAAAAGTCCAGACTTACAATATACTACAACCTATATAGATGTAGCATCACACACGTGCACATGAGAGGCAATGGGCTTAACTAAGGGTAAACCGCAGGGTCAGGGGTTGTAGTAGGGTGATAAGTAGTAACTGATCAAAGGAGGCATCTTCAATCAACGTTTCTTGATCCAGTGTGCCGCAAGTGCTGTTCAGGGTAAAAATACAGAAAAGAATCTGCCAATATTACTGCTTTCTAACTAACACCCTTGCAGTCCAAATTGGAAAAGTGGAAGCATTTTTGTTAGGTACAAGAAAATTGCCTAGTGGGAAACATTCTAAGGTCAAAGGATCATGGAAAAAGACAACAGAGTATTACACAAAAGAGTAAAATGGTAAAGCTTGATTGGAGTAGCACGTGTTCATTAAATGAAACAGATGGGCATTCAGTTAGAAAAGCAATAAAATGCTGGCAAATCATACAACTAAATTACATTTTAACTCTTAATTACAAATACTTCAATATAAGCAACACTGTCTAAGTCATCCTGAAATATTCAATACTACTGAACTGAGAGCAAAGCATGTACACTCACCTAAAGGATTATTAGGAACACCATACTTATACGGTGTTTGACCCCCTTTCGCCTTCAGAACTGCCTTAATTCTACGTGGCATTGATTCAACAAGGTGCTGAAAGCATTCTTTAGAAATGTTGGCCCATATTGATAGGATAGCATCTTGCAGTTGATGGAGATTTGTGGGATGCACATCCAGGGCACGAAGCTCCCGTTCCACCACATCCCAAAGATGCTCTATTGGGTTGAGATCTGGTGACTGTGGGGGCCATTTTAGTACAGTGAACTCATTGCCATGTTCAAGAAACCAATTTGAAATGATTCGAGCTTTGTGACATGGTGCATTATCCTGCTGGAAGTAGCCATCAGAGGATGGGTACATGGTGGTCATGAAGGGATGGACATGGTCAGAAACAATGCTCAGGTAGCTCATGGCATTTAAACGATGCCCAATTGGCACTAAGGGGCCTAAAGTGTGCCAAGAAAACATCCCCCACACCATTACACCACCACCACCAGCCTGCACAGTGGTAACAAGGCATGATGGATCCATGTTCTCATTCTGTTTACGCCAAATTCTGACTCTACCATTTGAATGTCTCAACAGAAATCGAGACTCATCAGACCAGTCAACATTTTTCCAGTCTTCAACTGTCCAATTTTGGTGAACTCGTGCAAATTGTAGCCTCTTTTTCCTATTTGTAGTGGAGATGAGTGGTACCCGGTGGGGTCTTCTGCTGTTGTAGCCCATCCGCCTCAAGGTTGTGCGTGTTGTGGCTTCACAAATGCTTTGCTGCATACCTCGGTTGTAACGAGTGGTTATTTCAGTCAAAGTTGCTCTTCTATCAGCTTGAATCAGTCGGCCCATTCTCCTCTGACCTCGAGCATCAACAAGGCATTTTCGCCCACAGGACTGCCGCATACTGGATGTTTTTCCCTTTTCACACCATTCTTTGTAAACCCTAGAAATGGTTGTGCGTGAAAATCCCAGTAACTGAGCAGATTGTGAAATACTCAGACCGGCCCGTCTGGCACCAACAACCATGCCACGCTCAAAATTGCTTAAATCACCTTTCTTTCCCATTATTTCCCAATATTTTCTGAGGCTAAGGATCTGCGCTGGTATCCCGAAGGTTGCCAGTTCGAATCCCTGTCACTGCCAAAAGAGATGCTACTCTGCTGGGCCCTTGAGCAAGACCCTTAACCTTCAATTGCTCCAGGGGCGCTGTACAATGGCTGACCCTGCGCTCTGACCCCAAGGGGTATGCGAAAAACCAAGTAAGTTCCTTCGGGATTAATAAAGTATAATAAAAAATATATATATATATATATATATATATATATATATATATATATTTTTGATGGCAACTACAATTTATACTTTTATTGTAGGTCTCATCTGGCATGTTTGTTAAAATAAGTTACCAAGAGTAAACATCCATAAAACTGAATGTATTTTTGTAGAGATAATGGAGAATTATATCTAGCATATTGGTTAATGATATTTCTTTATTATTAAAATCTATAGCTACACAGTTTCTATAATATTCATTCACTTTATGAGGATGCATATTTATACACTGTTTAAACTGTATGATTATTCTGTGTTAAATAGCTACACACAAAGGATTTATTTCTGTATTATTTTCTTCCACAGACCATTACTAACAGGCTCCACTGCATCCCTAATGTGCAAGAATTTGGCTTGAATGCTCCAATCAGTAATGGTGGCCAGGAAGAGAGAAAAAATTAAGCATATGTCTCTCTGAGAAGCCATTACTAAAAATCGTTGATAAAATCATTATCTTCATCATCTTCATTTTGTTGTCATAAACTTAATTTCAAAACAAAGAAGATATGTTTTATTAAACCAGGAACTTTGCCACTTAAAATTGGTTATTTATTTTAAACTCTTTAGCTTTAAATTCTATTTTTTATATTTGTTCATTGTAGGCAGCTTGGGTAAATGCAGTGTGATATAATATTACTAAATAAAATAACAGAAAGTGAACGAATGAAACAAATGACAGCATGCTATTAGTGCAGAAAAATATCCTTAACTCCAAAAATTAAATTCAAAATCATTTAACACGTTATGTTGCAAAGAACACTTCTCCAAATTACTCATGTTACAAAAGCCACTGAATGTAAAAAAAAAAAAAAATTATATATAAACTGTATATACATATACTGTATTGTGGCGGGCAGCAGGGGAGCCTGCCCAGCTGGGACGCCTGGAAGGACTAAGAGAAGGACAATACCTCCCCTGGACCATGACAGGGCAACTGCCCTGGTCTGCATGGGGGCCATGGGATTAGAGCTTAAAAGCTCAACCCTGTTGGGGCACGTGGCCACCGCCAGGGGGCGCCTGGAGGATTGTGGAGCCGTGGATTGCAGCACTTCCGCTACACTCGGAAGTGCTGTTGGCAGAAATTCCAGGCACACCCGGAGTGCTTCTGGGTGCTCATGTGGCACTTCCGCCACACCAGGAAGTGCCGCCGGAAGATCGTCACAAAGCACCTGGAGCACATCCAGGGCATTATAAAAGGTGCAGCCTCACTCCATTAGACGAGCCGGAGCCGGAGTTGGGTGGAAGAGGACAGAGCTTTAGTGTGGAGGAGTGAAGGTGGCAGAAGAATAAGAAGAGTGGAGGAGAAAGAAACTAAGAAAGATGAGACTGAACCTAATAGGGGGTGATTTGTGCACTGTGCTGTGTGTAGGAGAAGAGAAAAATAAAGAGTGTGTGTTCTGGACATTGTGGGTCTGCATCACTATCTGTAGATGGGCTGATCTTTCCACTATATATATATATATAATGTATATATATATATATATATATATATGTATATATATATACAGATTAATAGATAGATAGATAGAAAAGGCACAACATGATACTGTAATAGATAGATAGAAAAGGCACAACATGATAATAGATAGATAGATAGATAGATAGATAGATAGATAGATAGATAGATAGATGTGTAAGGCACTATATAATAGATAGATAGATAGATATACACACTCATACATACACATAAACACCATAGAAGCATGGCCAGTCTCTTACAGGGACTTATGAGTCCACTAGAGTTATAGTAGCTCATTTGTCTCCACCTTCTCCTATTTATAACTCTAAATTCATGCATACACTCACCCTTTTTAGTCTCTTAGTACACGTAAGTTGCTTAGTCAATAAGACTGGCCACCCTACTTGGTCATGCATATCTCTTTTCTTATCTTCTCTCATTAGTTGTAATTATTTCTGTCTGTCAATTATTATCTTTATTACGGAAATTGACTCCCATCCACGCACGGCATTTCCCTGCTTTTTATCCTGCTGCTAAGATATTTATTATTATAAGATTAAATTAGATAAACTTTATTAATCTCATAGGGAAATTCAGAAATTCACAGCACATACTATATTTCTAAGTAACATATTCTATCAGCTATGGCCAATAGCAAATGGTTTAAAAAGCTGAACCTGATGAAATAAAAACAGAATAATGAAACCCCATTAATTCATCACTAGCAACACTAGACACTTAAATACAAAACCTCAAACTACAAAAGCTCCATTCATTTGCTTGCTGTCTTCATATCTTACCAGTGGGCACTTGAAGTACAGTAGTCTCCTCTCTTGAGAATCAAGGATAAACCACCGCTTTTTGAAAGGTTCTCTGTGCTAAAATATAAAATATTATTCAGTTTTTCTTGACGTATTTAACAAATTCATAAATATAAAAAACAAAATACACTGGAACACATAACATAAAACATAAGCAGTATATCTTAAGGTGGGTCAGTTTATGCTGCTCCTGCAGGGATTTGGCAGAAACATTCCTCTTTAAAAGCAGGGGCTCTTGGCTTCTTTAAAAATAAAATGATTGCTATAGTGGAAGTAATGGATAAGTCAGTTAACAATCATAATTTGATTGACTAGGGAACTTCCAGGCTAAATACTGGCAGAAATCCTGTAGCTTTGTTATCAAAGAGACATGTGATTTATCTTTGTGGATGACATGCCAAGAATTAGTCATTGAAAGAAAATGAAAATTATACAGTAAACTTTTAGACATACCATTGGCCCAGTTTTCTCCATGTAGCCTTGTTTTAAATAGTTCCTTGTTATCCACGGCAAAAGCTAACAGAGGAAAACAGAGACACATGTAGATAGCCTTAATAAAAAATTGCTGTTATAGATTAAAATGGTCCAACTAATACCAGTAATTAAATGTAGCCAGCTTTCAGGAGCCATGTACTTTATCCAGAGACAGAGATCTCTCCTTATTTTGAAACTGCAGAAATCATGCTTGAAATATATATCTCCATAGAGTGAGAAAATTTCAGTCCTTGTGCGTAGACTTCAGCAATGCAAACCATTTGTGAGAAAGAACCTGATCCCCAAATTCATGTCTAGTTTAACTGCAAAATGCTTTTAATTCTCAGGTTCTATGTAAGAAACATCTTACATTTACAGTATCTATATATATATAATTCACTAAGGCAAGACACCCATGGAAAGCACGCCGGAAGGGGCGTGGATTCACTAAGCCGCCGACAAGTAAGACACCTATGGTGCACGCAGGAAGGGGCCACGCCCACCAACTCCAAGACCATTGGATACGACAACAACTCGCAGAGCCGCGCCCACTAACTTGGACGCGATGACACAGAAAAAACAGCGTCATTTATATTCGTCTGTCGTAGAGGCCACATGCACCTCCGAGCCACGTTGACTGTTCATAGAGGCATGTTTCTCACGGAGGTGAATCGCCATATGCAGCATGTAAAACAGTTTGCGAGGGGTATCCCATGGGATCCTTAAAACAATCCTTTACAACTGAGGTTAAAACACAATGAAGTAAGCAGTCTTTAAAAAACGAGTTTTCGGTTACGACGCACGACCGCGTGCACCATAGCAAACTGTTTTACACGCTACATACAGCAATTCGCGCTATTACTGTGGTCGGGTGTCTTGGTGGATTATATATAGAAAAGCAGCCAAAACCGCACAGAGCAGTGAAAAGTCTACGTGAGTCACAGGTGCATGTGGACTGTGCAAAGACGACAACGACTCAAGTGCCGAGTTGGAGGTGGGCACATGAATAGGCAGGGCGCGACGGCGGTCCGCCAGTTTTCAGTCACGGATGATTGTGTGTTGGTTTGTTCCATGCATTGTTACAATGTTGCTTTTCTTGCTGCTTTATTACATTACCGATTTTTCAAATGTTAATTTTCTCCATGTGCTTAAAAATCATTAAAAAACCGGCCTGATTATGCGCCGTATGGTACGCCGCGGGTTGGCTAGTACAATAATAGTACATTTTATATTAGCAAATTGATTTTTTTCAACAAATCAGAATAGCTATCAGGCAAGACTTCATGAATTTTATTTTAGACTTCACAGTTATTAACCTCCTGGGCTATACAAATACAAGTCTACAACGGAAACATAATGTTAAGGTGTAACACGATGAATATGACTGAAATAGTAGGACCACTAGAAGCAAAGAAAACAAAGAAGAGTAAAGATAAAAGTTTAGGATTCATAATTGTCATCATTCACACTGTCAATCATGGAGAATCCACTGCATCCACTGAATAGGATCATCTCCAGGCAGAGGGGCAGCTTCAGCGACAGACTGCTGTCACTGTCCTGCTCCACTGACAGGACTGAGGAGATCGTTCCTCCCCCACACTATGCGACTCTTCAATTACACCCGGGGGAGTAAATGCTAACATTATTCAAAGTTATTGTCTGTTTTTACATGCATTTTTTATTACTCTTTAATTTAATATTGTTTTTTGTATCAGTATACTGCTGCTGGATTATGTGAATTTCCCCTTGGGATTAATAAAGTATGTATGTATGTATCTATCTATCTATCATATTCAAGAACATCCAATAATGTAAAGAGAAAACAGACAACTCAAGGTAAAAAAATGAGATTTCCAATGAGAATGTAATATGGGCTTGACGTGAGAATTCTCACTGTGCAGTATCCATGTCGCTTCCAGAGCAGGATTTCTTACTCTGTAAAGTTTTGAAGAGCTAAAGGTGCTTACCTTGTGAGGTCTATTTTGGGGATGAGGGTACTATTATGTACTTTACACTACTTTGCATTGTGTAAAGTCTGAAGAAAGGTTACAAATACAGTACTGCTCTCCAAGCATCTTTACATAGCAGGCTTAAATAATAAAGAGTGCTGAGCTTCTAAGGCAGATTTCTTTTTTTAAGCATGAGGGAAACACTTTTTTTATATTTCTATATGCAGGTCCTGTTGGCCTCAGCACAGAATAACACAAGCACTTCCTGTTTTGCGCAGCACAACAGCAGCAGCTAAAATGTTTGTGCAACTTCTAAAAATAGGTTGCTAAATTCAGACACAACTCTGAATTGACAAACAAGTATTTAAAAAGTTGTATTAAGTCTTTCTTGGTTCAGAAACATCTTATATAATAGCAGACAAACCACCTGCATTGGGAGATAACACAACAAAACTATGAGTTCATAAAAGAGAACTGCCACTTTACATGGTGAATTTGCTTACTTCAGTGATCTTCAATGCCATGATACTTTCACAGTAAACACCATCACAGTACAAGACAGAACTAAGGATCTGTGATGGACTGGCACCCTGTTTGAGTGTGTCCAGCGCTGGTGGAATAGGCCCTGGCCTCATTGCAATCCTGAATTTGATTAAGCAGGATTGAGGATTTTTATGATGTTATGTTACAGTTCACTGAACTGTAGGTTCCTTTTTCTACTCTTCTTTAACTGGTTTCCTTGTTTGAATTCTGCCAGATTTAAGCTTGTGCTCTTTCTGATGTTCATATTGAATTCATTATTTGAAGAAGAATCTATCCCTCCCCTCCTTTAAAACAGAAAAGAGCTAAGGCACTATCAACAATCTTGTTCACAATGCAAGGCATTTAAAATTTATTCGTTCCTCATAAGGTAAACTCTGAATTCATATTGCTGACAAGCACTGAGCTAAAATGTCGGCTTTCAGAAAAACTCACCTCTAAATCAGTGGCAGTGGGGAATGCAGTTTTCAGATAAGAAAAGCGAACTGCTCTGATTGCATTGTACCAGTGCACAATCTCCTAATAGAAAGAAACAGCAAAAAAAAGTTTCAATGCTTTTTTTAACAATGCATATATAAAAACACACGCACAAGTAAAAACAGACAGTTATGAGGGTACTATTATGTACTTTACACTACTTTGCATTGTGTAAAGTCTGAAGAAAGGTTACAAATACAGTACTGCTCTCCAAGCATAAAGATAAAGATTAATGGATAATATATATGAGCTCATTGCCATTACAGAACTGTGACTGGTTCCTTATGAAAAAGACAACAAGCCCTAACAAAAACCTAAATCTTTTCTTAATTGTCAGAGCTTAGGCATACATGAAAAACTGTTCTTTTCTTTTGTAATATTCTGTAAAAAACCTGAAAAACAAGTTCTATTAGTATTACAGACACAGTAACACAACTTCAGTTCTTTTAGGCTTAGCATCACAACAAGCAAACTATAAGTAGGTGTAGGATTTGAACCCATAATGCTGATTTTGTGAGGCAGCAGAAAAAAACTGCTGTACTGTTATATGGAGTTTCCATGCCCTCCACATTGTGTAGTATTGGTAGTCAGTATCGCAGTATACCAGGAGTACTAAGAAAGTACCGAAAAACACAATTTATTAAAATGGTACTATACCAGCACTACGATAATTTTGGTACTGGAAGTAAATTGTAGCATACAGACACCTCGTGATTTGTCATACATCTACATGATCGGAACTCTGAGGGGGAACCCTGTGCTTTGACATAATCTGTGTATTTTATTGGGCTACAAGCTAGTGACATGCAATGAACAAACAAACTACTTCTTTTGTACTTGTCTTTGTCTCTGAATGAATGAATTGGTTCATTGACATTAAAGAGCGAATCTTTTCAATGCATGCACAGTCCGTGCTACATTTTATACCAAGGTGACACAGAAAAACGGGAACTTTTGAAAAACCCAATAAAAATAGAAGAAATCCAACAAAAAAAATTTAAGAGACAGTAATCCAAATTATCAATGTCTGAAAATTACATCCTGTAGATGGCGTCCTCCTGTACGTATGCATTCTTCCAATCTGCTGGTGAGGTTCCCCATTGATCGCTGCAACATCTCAGCTGGGATACCACAAATTTCGTCTTGAATTCTTTGTTTCAGTTCATTCAGTGTCCTTGGCCGAGTCGTGTAGACCCGACTCTTAAGGTAGCCCCACAAGAAAAAATCACAAACGGACAAATCCGGTGATCTTGAGGGCCAGGGAATGTAACCGAATCTTGAGATGACACGGATACCAAAGAATTCTCGCACAGCTGCCATTGATTGCCTTGCACTGTGCGATGTCGCACCATCCTGTTGAAACCAGGTTTCGTGAAGTTGTGGAAAATTGTTCAATGCAATCTCAACATTTCAAAAGTTCCTATTCTTCTGTGTCACCCTGTATAACATTCAACGACAGTCCGAAGCTATTGTCTTAACTTCACTTAAATGGCTGTGGCTGCTGTCTTCAGGAAATAGCCTATCAGTAAACTGTTTCAGCAAAACGGTCATAGTGACAACTAGCCAATGACTGACTTGGTAGATGACAACAGGCTCCTCCCATCGATCAGTTCACTCTGACTGAGTGACAGTGACCATCTCAGTACGCTGACTGACTGAATGAACCAGTATGCTCCCTCTACTGATCTGGAGAACCATTGCAAGTTTGTTCACAAACTGCAGATAATCGACTCGCAGTACAATACACTGAACTAGTTCACTGAAAGAATCTGTTTATGTACTGAACTGACAACAGACTCGCAGTACACTGAATCGCAGTTCAGTTCTCTGATGATATATGTATGGGAGACTGCATCAGAAAGGACGAGATATATAAGAGGCAAATAGTGGGAGATCAATCCAAAACTGAAAATAATTTTATTTAGTCATACTTCAATGTTCTCACAGTTTTATCATGATGTGTGCACTATTCTAAGGTTCTATTTGTATGAATGTTTTTTTTTCCTAATTACTGATGAAATTTTACTTATTTTCCACAATTCAATAAAAAGGATTGTTATTATTATTAATTATTATTATTATTATTATTATGTGTGAATTACTTATTTTGTTGCTTGCTTTTTAAATTGTTTGGTGGTTAAAGTTGTTACACTCTTATGATACTATTCTAGATTTTAAAGTAGCATATAGCTGTTTTTGAAGTGAACAAATCAGTGATTGAAAGATTTGAATCATTTTGGTGAACTGAATGAAATAAATCAAATCTCTAAAAAGAATCGCTTTGCACATCACTACTAGAAACACCAAGGGAGACCAGTCCCGTGTCTTACCCAGTTTTTGAAACAATGATTTTATATTAGTATGTTGGAAACTTCAAAGGGGACATTTGTTGTTTTGACATGAAGAGTGCAGCAGAGCAAGGTGACACTCTTGTGCGCGGCAGGGCAAGGAGGTGCACGTGTGTGAAGGCTGGGGGGAACAAAGCAGCTGAGAATCAGGTTTGGGGTTATATTTTTTTGCTTTGGTATCATTTTGGTACAGGTACTGAGGTGTGAAAGATGGTATGAATCCAATGCTACCGTGTAGTGACTTTTTCTCTTGGTACTCCTACAACATCCCTAAAGAAGTGCATGTTAGGTTAAGTGGCAATTGTACACTGGGTCTGGGTGAGTGTAGTTGGTTGCATTGTTAGGCTCTGTTATAGCCTGATACCCACCAATGGTTTGCTGTTGCTTTTCACCTAATGTTTTCAGGACATGTTCTGGCACCTTAAGATGCTGAATGGGATTAGTGTGAATGTATACCCATAAACCTGGCAAAGACTGATAGGAAAAGAGGAAAATAAAGAAATTATTTTGAAAATGAATTATATTTCATATTCCACAAATCATTTTTATTGTGAGTAGTACCTGATGACTACAAAGATAGAAACGAGACTCCAGTCCAAACCAAAGATAAAATGGATCCCAGAAATTATAAAGAAAAAAAACATACCTCTATATAATGTAAAATTATAACACATATCTACTCTCTCTATATATATATAAAATCCTAAGCCTAAAAGTGCATCAATTTTGTGCAACAATTTTATGTGATGTTTTTATTTCACTTTTTTGTCACACTTTAAATTAGGCTTATTTTAAAACCTACATATATATGTTTGGTATCATTCTTTTCAGAATTTATCGAACTTTAATGTGATTTTGTTCGATTTTCAGATTCTTATTCCATTTTTAAATTATAAACTAAAAAATATCAAGAACTTGCGTCCCGCGAGACAAGACTTTGTGCCAAGAGATTTAACCACGTCCGGGGCCAGAAATAAAAGATAAAGAGTGGGACAGCTGCTGTACAGGCTTTTAAATGTTCAAAGTGCCGCACAAGATGAAGATCATGCGGCACGGCAGCAGCAGTAATGCAGCAGCTGATTGAGCAAAGAGGAGGTGGAAAAAAAAACTGTATTTGTTTTCCATTGTATCAACGTCTAAGAGGGGGTTTCGGAGGAGCAACCGCATCTCCTTGGGGTGCGTTCAGCCCCCCTCTTCACAACGCGAGCGGCAGAGACATGAAGTGGCTGGCACATAGCGCAGGCCGGGGGGTTGGTGAGCAAAGCGAGCAGGGGGTAAACCCCCTAATACTAATGAATAATAAATTACATCAGTTAAATTATTTTTCCATAAGAGTAGTATGGTAAATAATATTAGTCTTGACTGATTTTAAAAAGGAATCTGGTTATGGTATTGGGACAGTTTACCTATTTTTATACTGTCTATGACAATTCAAACATGCAATGCAGAAAAAAGAGGTAACCCCAGTGAAAACGACATGAGAAGAAACTCATTTCTAGACTTGGTTTTCATACAATCAAACAAAAAATTGTTTAGTGGCCTCAGTTGATGCTGTGACAGCAAGATAATAAGACAGGACATTGTGTTGTCCGAAAAAAGAAAAAATAGGAAATGATTACTGGGGTTTTATACAGTAGGGCAGCCTGCAAGGGCATGCTTTGCTCTTCAGATCCTATGTAAAAAGATAACTGCCTTCCTGATCAATATCCTAAAGAATATTGAAAACACTACAGCTGTAAAACAAAGAAGAAACTGACAAATTGAAACACGGTAGAGAAAAAGGAGTTGAGCAAAAACATTAACATTTTCTCAAAAAACTAGAAATAAACAACTAAAAAATAGGAAATAAAATTTGCAAAAAGACACATAGATAGTATCTATAACTTAAAAAAAAAGTTTTAGAAAAGCCAACAGTTTATCTTAATCCTTGTCTTTTATTTGGAACGTGGCAAATGCAACACCTACACCATGGCATACACGCTTAATACAAGCATGCTCAAGGACATTTTTGACCACGTATCATAATGGTTCAATCATTCTGTAAAAATGGATGACAATAAAATAATGGTAGTTATTAAAAGTTAGTAAGTGCCATAGCATCCAATTTAGAACATTTTCTCATAGGTAGTTTATATTTCACACATTCATGTATTAGCTTATTGCCCTTACCTTTGCTTCTTCATGGTAGACAAAAATATTTCTTGTGTGTTCATCTTTTAAAAATGTCAACTGTAGACCATGATTGTGTCCAATCTTTTCGGGCTGAAATAATGCATTTAGATCTTTGACAAAGATCACTGCTTTAGGGCCTTTGGACTGTGAAAAATGAAAGGAGAGTAAGGTTCACTCTCTGTGTGTATTTGGGAATTTCTTAGGAAATACTGGAGTACCTTAGGCAAACACCCATCTTTAATTTTTTTTTAATCATGAAGTAATGTTTCTGTAGGGTGTGATTATTAGAAAGCAAACAGAAAATGAAGAGCAATACTTGTATTACATAAGAAACAATATAAAATCTAATGAAATACTCAGTTACTCAACAACAATGAAGTACTCAATTAAAAATGAGCAAAAACATTGGCATTTACAAGAGGAGTCACTGATAACTGTTTTCACAAGCAAAATAACTTCACAAACGACATATCTGTAGATGTGCTATTCATACATTTGAGTGGCTACTGCTTTATTTAACAATAATAAACTGCATGTGTACTTTCTTTACAAAATTAATCTGGACCAAAAGATAGCCAAGCAATTTCATAAAGTAAATTTTCATTCAACAAGGAATTTTAAAAGAGGTGGGAGCATAAAAAATGATTTTATCTTTCATATCAATTGAGATTCTTTGTTTTAATTGCAATTTATTAAATAAGAGAATTAGTATCTCAATAATTGAAAAGGGCTCAGACTGTATAGTGTTCCAGAGACTGTCAGAGGACACCAATTCTTGATGTTCTAGTAACATTATTGGATACACCCTCACACAATTGGTGACCATGAAGTGAGAAGTCTTAGACCAGAGTGAATTAGGGCAAAGGGTACCTTACAAGAGATAATGAAGAAGGATATTACATGAGGAAATGAACAAGCTACCTTGCTGGTTAGTTAAGGACCAAACTGCTGTAAGGCAAGGCAAAAAATTGTAAGAAGGTGTTACCATGCTTTTTGTTTGTTATTTTGTGTTTCTACCTGTATTCTCGAATTAAGCTTTTTAGACTTCATTTATTATACACTTCTGATCATTTGACCTGCAGTTCTGAGTCCTGCAGGCAAAAAGAAGTCCCTTTACAATATTGTTTCCTTCATTTTCTAAGTCCATTTTTCCTTTTACCCAGCAGATCCTGAACCAATTAGGATCTAAATTCTGAACCAGTTTATTGCAGTTCACACTCTTACACACGATCATTCAATCATTAATCAGTTTTGAAGCTGCTAATTAACCTTATAAGCAAATCTTTAGGGTGTTAATAGAAATTCTGAAGAAGTATATCTCTATATTTTTTGTAAGTAAAATTAACTGAAGGCATGTTAACACAGAATTGTTTAATTTATGCATGGAACATGTAATATGGATGCTGATGATAACTTCAAAATAAGTTCTTCAATAAGAACATGAGTGCACAGATTAAAGTTTAATTTAGATTAAATTTCCCACAAATATTATAAATATTTTTTACACTGGGACTATAGATCAAAAAAACTACCTGATAGTATAGTTGAAGTAATGATGTGAAGTGGTGAGGCGGCCTTCTGCTGCTATGCACCTAAAATCTGGAATAGCCTGCCAATTGGAATTCGCCAGGCTAATACAGTAGAGCACTTTAAAACACTGCTGAAAACACATTACTTTAACATGGCCTTTCTATAACTTCAATTTAACTTAATTTAACTTAATCCTGATACTCTGTATGTTCAATTTCCTCATAATAACTATTCAGGGTAGCTCTTCAATCCGTACTGACCCCTACTCTCTTTTCTGTTTCTTTTTCCGGTTTCTTTGTGGTGGTGGCCTGCGCCACCTCCACCTACTCAAAGCTTCATGATGCTCCAACAATGATGGATGGACTAAAAGGCAGAATTCTACGTGACCATCATCATCAAGCCTTTCCGTGAGAACCCTAAATCCAAAGAGGACTGTTTCATTTATGTTAGGTAGAATGCCCAGAGGGGACTGGGCGGTCTCATGGTCTGGAATCCCTACAGATTTTATTTTTTTTTCTCCAGCCGTCTGGAGTTTTTATTTTGTTTTTTCTGTCCCCCCTGGCCATTGGACCTTACTCTTATTCGATGTTAATTAATGCTGATTTATTTTGTTTTCGTATTGTGTTTTTTTATTTTTCTATTCTTTATTATGTAAAGCACTTTGAGCTACTGTTTGTATGAAAATGTGCTATATAAATAAATGTTGTTGTTGTTGTTGTTGTTGTGGGAACCTTCAGATCTTAACTTGGCATTGTCAGATGAGCAGGAGTTAAAATATGCTAACAAATATAAATGTTTAATCTCCCAGGAATACTCCTTTCCTGACCAAGACCTTTCACTTACTTAGATGGATAAAAGTGTGAATGTCTACACATGCACAAAAAGCAGATGGTTGTCTTTTCAAACTTTTCAAGTCAGTGGTTACTGTACAATTTACACATGAGTGTTTCTATTTGGGAGGCACATAATGTGTCAAAATCAAAGTGGACTTGGCTGATTGACGTGGATGTGATACCCTGCTACCTCCGAGGAGTGAATGAGGCACCTGTCTGTCTCATTAGGTTTTCATATCATATTCTTTACAGATATTTCTTAGAGTTTTGAAAACCAGAGATCCCTACCTCCTCCTTGTTGTAATACTTCAAAGTATAATCATCCATTGAAAGAATAAACTTCCGTCTTAAAAACTGGCTGTTTTCTTTCCCTCTTTTCCAAAGGAACCCCTGATGTGAACCTAAACAGTTAAAAAAGAGATTGTATTTAAAATATAGATAGATAGATAGATAGATAGATAGATAGATAGATAGATAGATAGACGGATGACAAACTGTCCAGCTCCGTGCCTACAATAGAGCCTGCCTTCCTCATCAGTTTGTCCAGCTAAACAATGCTACTGAATGGAAACTAAACATTTTTTTGAAAAGTACACATATTCAAGACACAAAGTAAACGTGTCAATGGGCTTTGTTTTAATGTCATTTACAACATTTGCCATCTCACTGGAAAGGTTTCAGCTCAGATAATAAGACTGAGATCCGTGTCAGTAGTCCTGATCACATACTGTATCGAAGGGGTGGAGTGGCTCTTTTTATAAAGTTTCTCCCTGCATCATTATGATTGATTGTGAAAAGAACTTACCATAGTTGCTGATGCTCTGCGGCTGTGACTTGTCTCCAGTAAACTCCCGTCTGTCATATTTGGCTCTTATCCATTGTTCTTTTAAAACCCTATGGATGAAACCGCACAACCCTTTTATGAATATCCCTTATTTTGTAGCTCTAAAACCAACGGTCAGCCATATAACCAGACAATTAAACACACTATTCTAACAGTCACAAGCATAATATTTTGTTCTATCAGACATAATACACTACTATACTGTACTATATGGACTGAAGCTCTGCTATTCGGAGTTATCATTAGTACATCAAAACAACACATTTCACAAAGCAAACAGATAGATAGATAGATAGATATGAAAGGCACTATATACAAGATAGAT
>JANRMT010062846.1:24031295-24093673 GCA_026402145.1 Polypterus bichir lapradei | reverse complement strand
ATAGATAGATAGATAGATAGATAGATAGATAGATAGATAGATAGATACTTTATTAATCCCAAGGGGAAATTCACATACTCCAGCAGCAGCATACTGATAAAAAACAATATTAAATTAAAGAGTGATAACAATGCAGGTAAAACAGACAATAACTTTGTATAATGTTAACTTGTTACTAGTCAGGAACACCTCAAAATCAATCTGTTGCTTTCATATATGAATAATTTCCTAAAGTGGAAATCCATACTGAACAAACAATCCTTGGAACTTACACACAGTCAGAACTCTTTGGTCGGTAGTAGAAGATCGGCACATCTTTCTCATATATGGCTTTTGCTGCATTGTTCCCAATGCATTTCATGTACTGAAGAGGGGAAGGAGAATAAAGCAATGAACACAAAAAATAATGCATATTACAAATTTGTTTGAAATAAGAAGAAAGCATGAGAGTGCTACTAAAGCGCATTGCTGGGAGCTGGAGGCAGATGACATTCCAAACTAATCTCTATATTCTACACTTAATTCTGGCCTGTGTCCCCACCACCAATCCCAACTCCCTCCGACTCCCACTGTCATTACATGGCTTTCCAGGATATTATTGGTTGCTCCAGCTCCTTGAATGCTCAGTAGAAGCAACCCTCAGCCTCTTCATGAGCACCAGCCACATGTTCCATCCCCAGGCTCACATTCCCGTCCACCTGCTTCCTACCTGTCTTGTACCGGCTCTCTCTCACTCCTGTGATTATCTCCATCCTTTAACCTCATACTCACTTTTTGTTTTCTCTTCTTTGTCCTTTTTTTTTGTTGTTCCTCTTCTTGTCCTATGCAGGCGTCTTTTAACTTGCCTGATAGACGCGAATGTGATACCCTGCCACCTCCGAGGTGTGAGTGAGGCACCTGACTGACGTTCGCCTTCACACATGTATGTGCAGTCAGCCAGGCAACCCAACCAACCCCAGAGTGAAGCGCTCTTGCACATACCCATGTCTGATTAGAGGCTGCATGCTACTGGGACCTGATTATTTATTTAAAACCAGTCCTACGCCATGGACAACTTATCACATACATGAAAAGTAGATGGTTGTCTTTTCAAACTTTTCAAGTTAGTGGTTACTGTACAATATGCACATGAGTGTTTCTATTTGGGAGTTACATAAAGTATGAAATTTAAAGGAAAATAATCCTGGCATACAAAAAATTGGAGATGTAGTCTATCTGCATTGATGCCATTTTGTTTGTGCACACAAGTGTAGATTTGCATACACACAAAGCATAATTGGGCTATAGATCACAAATACGTTCCTATATTATCTCATCCTAATGTACTTTGTCTTGACCTTTTCCCTTCTACTGATGTGTGTACTGTATATTTGACCATGTCAGGATTAGTTTAAAAGTGGAACTTATAAACCACAAACCAGAAATAAAATAACAGTGATCACCACTTGTCCTATCACACAAGACCATATGACTTTAAGTAATATTCTCTTTCAAGGATTCTTATACGATCTACCAATACAAACACTCACACATACACTGGCAGAGTGCAACATATTTTACAGAAATATAAAATGTTTGATACTCTTTTGATCTTACATTTCAGACAATAACATTAGTGTTCATTTTACTTTATAATTTAAGCTTGTACATACTAAAGCATTTAGTTCAAATTTGATGACATTTGTGTACCACTGACAAAAAATTCAACATACATGACCATTCCCTGGTTGGGAAGTAAGTTAACCAAGTACAGAGTTTACATCATAACTAACTACACTCACCTAAAGGATTATTAGGAACACCATACTAATACGGTGTTTGACCCCCTTTCGCCTTCAGAACTGCCTTAATTCTACGTGGCATTGATTCAACAAGGTGCTGAAAGCATTCTTTAGAAATGTTGGCCCATATTGATAGGATAGCATCTTGCAGTTGATGGAGATTTGTGGGATGCACATCCAGGGCACGAAGCTCCCGTTCCACCACATCCCAAAGATGCTCTATTGGGTTGAGATCTGGTGACTGTGGGGGCCATTTTAGTACAGTGAACTCATTGTCATGTTCAAGAAACCAATTTGAAATGATTCGAGCTTTGTGACATGGTGCATTATCCTGCTGGAAGTAGCCATCAGAGGATGGGTACATGGTGGTCATGAAGGGATGGACATGGTCAGAAACAATGCTCAGGTAGCCCGTGGCATTTAAACGATGCCCAATTGGCACTAAGGGGCCTAAAGTGTGCCAAGAAAACATCCCCCACACCATTACACCACCACCACCAGTCTGCACAGTGGTAACAAGGCATGATGGATCCATGTTCTCATTCTGTTTCTGCCAAATTCTGACTCTACCATTTGAATGTCTCAACAGAAATCGAGACTTATCAGACCAGGCAACATTTTTCCAGTCTTCAACTGTCCAATTTTGGTGAGCTCGTGCAAATTGTAGCCTCTTTTTCCTATTTATAGTGGAGATGAGTGGTACCTGGTGGGGTCTTCTGCTGTTGTAGCCCATCCGCCTCAAGGTTGTACGTGTTGTGGCTTCACAAATGCTTTGCTGCATACCTCGGTTGTAACGAGTGGTTATTTCAGTCAAAGTTGCTCTTCTATCAGCTTGAATCAGTCGGCCCATTCTCCTCTGACCTCTAGCATCAACAAGGCATTTTCGCCCACAGGACTGCCGCATACTGGATGTTTTTCCCTTTTCACACCATTCTTTGTAAACCCTAGAAATGGTTGTGCGTGAAAATCCCAGTAACTGAGCAGATTGTGAAATACTCAAACCGGCCTGTCTGGCACCAACAACCATGCCACGCTCAAAATTACTTAAATCACCTTTCTTTCCCATTCTGACATTCAGTTTGGAGTTCAGGAGATTGTCTTGACCAGGACCACACCCCTAAATGCATTGAAGCAACTGCCATGTGATTGGTTGATTAGATAATTGCATTAATGAGAAATTGAACAGGTGTTCCTAATAATCCTTTAGGTGAGTGTATATTCATAGCTCAAACATTTTTCTTGACATGCGATCTTCTTGAGCATGATGAACAAAAGATGTAGCTCTGGTCATACTGGACTTTGGCTGCTTGGTCATAAATAAAAAAAAGGGTTCCTGTTGCCGGAAGAAAATGTATGGTGTAAATTTTATTTACTCTAAAGTGTACCTCAACAAGATCATCATCCCAGAAGTCTAGCCGGATGGATTTCACCCTGCTGACTTCCGGCAAATTCCTATGGGTTCCTGAGCAGTTCAGACAAATGAAGATCCCCAGTCTGTATGAGGCCCAATCTGGATCTGAAAAAAAATAGCAATACAAGCAGGCAGTGATAATAAAGCACAGTCAAAAGACAACACATTCTAGATCTAAAAAGACTGCTTTAAATGTCTTAGGTCAATCCTCATCTTCTAAGTGGCACAGCAAAGATTTGACTCTTTCAGTTTGTACTGCAATAATTGAAAGGCAGCGTACAGTTACATTTATTTGCTTTGTAGATGCTTTTATCAAAAGTGACTTAAAAAAGAGGTAAACATAATTGAATAACATTAGGCTATGGCCTATTTATTCAGCTACTGTAGTAGGACAGGTTACAAAAAATGTGATTGCCACAAATGAAAAAGATGTAATAACTAATAAATACACATCATGGATTACAATCAATAAAGCAATTAAAATTAGTCTAACAACAAATTAACAAACAATATAAAATATCACAGAGCAAAGTTTTCTTTTTTTTCCTATCAATTAGACTGATATTTGCCGAACAGATGGGTTTTAAATACAAGAGTCTTACTCTTATAAATTTTTACGCTTTCCTCACTTTAAGTTCCCAATAAAAGAAGATTTATTATGTCCAAATCTTATTGAATTTCATCCCTAAGGGTTATCAACAGAAGAAATGAGTACACGGGCAATCCCAGCACAGAGAAACGATGAAGTCAAAAGAATTAAGGCAAAAATTGTCGATCGGTTACACGGCAAATTGGTTAAATGCGTTATCAACAGACTATGCTGAAACAGTTGGTGGCGATCGTGCGGAAGATGAAAACATCAGCTTACAATATGCCAAAGAATAACTACAACCGTTAACACCGTCCAGTCTTCCACCGGCCAAATTACTGTTGAAAGAAGGATGTATCCAAGAAAGGTAATGTAGTACATTTCCTGCGGATAACATTAGACACCAAAGGAGATCTTGATATGCCATTCGTATTAAAACGTTTACAGTTTGCCATTAGAATAGCTTTTGCTATGACAATTAACAAATCACAAAGACAAAAAAAGTCAGTTTATTTATTAGAGAGAAAGAAACAAAATTCACTCACGGGCAGTTATATGTTGCATTGTCACAATTAAGTCCAAACACAGAATGAAAATTCAATACAATATTGATAAAAATTTAATTCAAAAAATTGTTTTGACTGAAGTTTTACAGTAAAAGTGTAAGTTTAAAAAGTATTTGTGTGTTAATTTCAAATCCAAACGGAACAGAATTGTATAACGCAACGAATAACTAACGCAACATGAATCATAATTTACTTTCAAATTATTATGTTTTACTATTTTTAAATAAAGTTAATTACTCGCTGTAATGTAAAATAGTTAATTCTATTATGCAAATGTAACAATTCCCAAGAAAATAACAATCTGTTTAAATTGTACTTCCACATCCCCATACGCAAGCAGCTGAACTGCAAAGTGGATAGAGCGTAGCGAGCCGGGGGCAAAGCCCCCTAGATTATCAACATATTTTCAACCATATAAAAACACATATGACAAAATCACCTGCACAGCATAGACATCTTAAACTGGGCATCCATTTTATGATTTTGGCATGATTTTAAGCCCAATTTCCAGTTGCCAATAAATTTTCAGAGTTGGTCCAAATTTCAGCCTTCGTTTTACATGCCGTATGAGTATGGTTGTAATGCCTGATTGCTTCTCACAACTGGTTGCACAATCAGAATTTCTGTCATGTCATAAATTTCAGTCACTTGTCTTGTAGTGTAAGCAGTCTCATGAACCGATTTTTTGATTCCCTTCAAATTTTCCAAAATTCACAGGGCTGCAACCACAATATGTGTGCACCATATGTGTATAGCTGAGTATCCATATGGTAGCATGTTAACCAGGCCGAATGTGCTTGTGAAGATTGAACATACAGTGCATCCGGAAAATATTCACAGCTCATCACTTTTTCCACATTTTGCAAAAACCTCAAGTAAACTTTTTTCACGCGGTCATTATGGGGTGTTGTGTGTAGAATTGTGAGGAAAAAAATGAATTTAATCCATTTTGGAATAAGGCTGTAACATAACAAAATGTGGAAAAAGTGATGCACTGTGAATACTTTCCAGATGCACTGTAAATACAACTGGAAAGTCTATCGTGGAGCGTCCATTGATAAAAGTTACACAAATGCAATTTAGATGCATACAGGTAAGCAACACAATAAGCACCATGGAAAGCAACTCTTCTGTGTCAGCTATGTTGGAATATGCTTTTCTTCCGTGAAGGGTAATTAATTATGGAATCAGACATTGTAATAAGCAGAATACAATCAGGGAAGAGGCACATCTTCATGAATCAATAATAATAATAATAATTACTAATAATAATTCTTTGCATTTATATAGCGCTTTTCTCACTACTCAAAGCGCTCAGCAACTGCAGGTTAAGGGCCTTACTCAAGGGCCCAACAGAGCAGAGTCCCTTTTGGCATTTATGGGATTCGAACCGGCAACCTTCAGATTGCCAGTGCAGATCCCTAGCCTCAAACCATGATGGAATCTGTGCATTTTCAGAAATGTTTGTTTTCATTTACCCGTCTACACTGAAAGTCTCCAGTTCTGTGGTGCATTTTCAAAAGGATTAATTTTCATTAGTTGCAAATGCAAGGGTGGTGTGGACGTAAGGCGAAAATGGAGATAAATGTCTGTTTTCTTTAAAAAAAACATACTAGTGTGTACAAGATCATCAAGAGCTACATATAAGTTAACATCACATCAGTTGGCCAACACTTAAAACTTTCTACATATCTCTGACAATTTGGTTTTGATGTACGTCCATGACATCATACATGGTGGCCCAAAAGTTTTGCATTTCGTGAGAGACTCCTGTATATTAGTCTCATTTAGGAGTCCCAACTTATTCTTAAAAAAATCTGTTTCACCTTTTAGACATAACTTCTTTTTAATTCAAGTAACTTATTCAAATGTTGCCCTGTGCATATTTTTGCAAATAAGATACTTGTCAGCTATAAGTGAATGCTTAATCACTAACAGTGATCAGTTATAGTCAAAAAAGATAAAAGATGTAGCCATTCAGATGTGCTGTATTATGAAGCTCAAACCATAGTTAATGTGCACACTGGTGAGATAGATTACTTTAGCATGCACCCTGCAAAGCAGAAAAACGTACGGTCCAATGAACAATTGAGCTTGAATTGCAAACAGGAAAAAGGGCGTATCATCTCCACCAAACATTATTAAATTTTGCTTTTTTAAAATATAGCGCAACTATAAATAATATATTGTGACCCTCTCAAACTTGCTTAATGTAACTCAGGGTCACAGAGAACCAGTATCTATACTAGCAGATCTGGGTAAAGACAACAAACAGCCCTGGATTGAGCACAAGTTCAACACACGGTTCATTCATGCAAACACCCATATAAGGGGGATTTGACATCATTAATTAAAATTACAAGCACATCCTTGGGAATATGTAAGGAAAACTCACACCAGGTACAAGATTCAAACCCAGGACATGGGATCCATGAGGCAGGAACACTACCCACTGCACCAGTTGTGCTGGCCTCAACTGTAAGTGAAACTGCTATTATTATTCATTTGTTAAGCAAACCACTTTGTCCAAGGTGACTTACAAAGCAAAAAATAATACATACAACATGAGTGATTAGGAAGTCCAAAGTTTACAAGCAAAAGAGAACAAAACACAAGGTCTTTAGTGCTAATTTTTCCAGGAACAGATGAAAAATTACAACTCAAACAAAATCTGTGATGCTTGATTAGAGTGTAGTATAACAGAGCTCTAAGTGGAGAGCGGAGAGAAAGAAAGTACGGTATAAGCAATCATGGCATATTTTGTTGAGGCCTTTTTTAAGAAACGCTCAACATCACTAAAGTTTGAGCAGGTTGGATGGTTATGAGAAGCTCAATACCCAGAATGGGACTGAAAACTGAGTCGCCTTTCCAGTTTTAGCACTTCTGGTAAGAGGAAGTGTGGAAATAAGAGGAGACCAGTGACAGGGAATATTGTGAAGCAGAGTCATGCAGGGATCTGTAAGTCAAGAACTCAAAGAACTAAATTCTTGCTGCAACTGAAGCTCATGAAGAAAGCAAAGCAGAGGAGTAGTGTGGGTGAAATGAGGAACAGAGAAGATCAGTCACGCAGATCCATTTTGGAGAAGCTGGTGACAGTTGCTAAGAGCACTGCCATGAGAGAGTTGCAGTAAACTAGTCAAGGAAAAAAAAAAGGAAAAGCTGAGTCACACAGGTAGTAGTTGTAGTAGTAGCGTTGTCACATGTGCAGAATACAAAGAAATTGTTACTTGAATTTTATGTTTTATCATGGTGCTTAAAAATAGCAATGTGGGAGGAAGGGTTAACTAGTGTAAATAACAGGACTGGGTCATGGAAGGAAATGTGTGGATTAAATGATTCTTGACCATATCTAAGGGTGAGTTGGTGACATCGTCAAGGGCAATGCCTATCTCAAATGCGTAATGTTCACCTAAGGGTAATCCAGATCGCAAAGTTATCTGTCCTCGAAACAAACCCAAAATCATATTTGGTTTGTGCTAAACTCTACACTTCAATGTTATTGGGGAAGTGTTATAAAGGGCATGAGGCTGACTGGAATGTGTTCAGAGGAGTATATCATTACTCATATAGCTACTAGCAGTAATTTTAAGATTCCTTTCAAATGACTTGAAGGACCAGTATGACCAGCCCACCTTGCACGGTAAACATGCTCTGAACAATACAAGACTGGTAACTATAGATAGATGTGTAGAAGAAAGAACGCAGAAATTATTCAACTGTTTCTCTACATAAGTGGCAGGGAAATTTTGGCTTGAAATGGGCACCGCATACATTTCAAAATCTTGGCAAAACCTGCTTATCAGAATAATGGAAGTCAAGACCTAAGGTGGAAAGCGGCATGGCTCTACCTAACTTTCGATTACATACAAACTATAAAAACATGGACACGGACACAAATAGATGAACATACACAGGCTTGGTCTGCAACAGAAATAAACTCCTGCAGTACTTCTTTATATTCCTTGCTTTGCACCCCAATACGTACAAGTCATCGCCAATATACTAAAAACCCAATTGTGCTTCACTCAATCAGAATAAGGAACCAATGTAGGAAGTATTTTATGATAGAGAAGCTTTTATCTGTGACCCTTCTGCACGAGAACCACCTTTTTCCACCCTCTCAAACATATGCAGTTTTTAATGCCTGGAAAACGATCGGGATTAAATCACTTAGAGATTTGTACATAGACAACGTCTTTGCATCCTACGAACAATTACACTCCAGGTTTAACTTTCTAGCAACACGTTTCTTTCACTACCTTCAAATTCAAAACTTTTTTAAACAGAACCTGCCCAATTTTCCTCACCTCGAAGACAGCATTTCCGTAACATATAAAACTATTTTACAGTCCCTCCTTTTCAAAGATCCAAGAGAACAGTGTGAAAAGGATCTCTTACTCAACATTTCAGAAAAGAAGTGGAAAGTAGCAATGCAGAGAATTCACTGAAGCTTCAAAGCATACAATTATTCAACTCAAAAATTATATATTGAGCACATCCGTCTCGTTTAAAATTGTCCAAAATGTTTCCAGGGCAAGATCCAACCTACAAACGCTACAATCAACTTCCGGCCTCACTGTTTTGGGCCTGCACCAAATTAACATCATTTTGGACCAAAACCTTTAAGTGCCTTTCAGACAGCCTTGGTGTCACAGTCCCACCTAATCCATGAACAGCTGTGTTTGGTGGGCTCACAGAGGGGCTTAAAGTGGAGAAGGACAAACAGACTGTGATTGCCTTTACTTCACTACTGGCATGTAGACTTATCTTGCTCAATTGGAAGAATCCTAACTCACCTATTCTAAGTCAGTGGGTAACTAATGTTATATACCATTTGAAACTGGAAAAAATCTAATTTGCACTTAGAGGATCTGTACAAAACTTTTTCAAAACCTGGCAGGATCTAATCAATAACATTTTAGAATAAGCATTTAAACTGAGGAAGCAGGTTCTCTCCCCTCTTTTACTCCATTTATCTTTATTAATTTATTATTTTATCTATCCACTTGTCTTTACTAGCATAAAACTTTACACTACTGACCTAGCTCTCTTTCTCAGGGGTGGGGGTTGATTTGTTTCTAACCTTTTTTTATTGTAAAACTGGAGTTGTGTGTATGGAATGTTATTTGATTTTAACAAAATCAATAAAATGAAAAAAAAAAAAAGAATAATGGAAGTCACGGTGGTAAATTCCATACATACAGTGGGATGCAAAAGTTTGGGCAACCTTGTTAATAGTCATTATTTTCCTGTATAAATCGTTGGTTGTTACGATAAAAAATGTCAGTTAAATATATCATATAGGAGACACACACAGTGATATTTGTGAAGTGAAATGAAGTTTATTGGATTTACAGAAAGTGTGCAATAATTGTTCAAACAAAATCAGGCAGGTGCATAAATTTGGGCACCACAAAAAAGAAATGAAATCAATATTTAGTAGATCCGCCTTTTGCAGAAATTACAGCCTCTAAACGCTTCCTGTAGGTTCCAATGAGAGTCTGGATTGTGGTTGAAGGTATTTTGGACCATTCCTCTTTACAAAACATCTCTAGTTCATTCAGGTTTGATGGCTTCCGAGCATGGACAGCTCTCTTTAACTCACACCACAGATTTTCAATTATATTCAGGTCTGGGGACTGAGATGGCCATTTCAGAACGTTGTTCTTGTTCCTCTGCCTGAATGTCTTAGTGGATTTTGAGCAGTGTTTCGGGTCGTTGTCTTGTTGAAAGATCCAGCTCCGGCGCAGCTTCAGCTTTGTCACTGATTCCTGGACATTGGTCTCCAGAATCTGCTGATACTGAGTGGAATCCATGCGTCCCTCAACTTTGACAAGATTCCCAGTCCCTGCACTGGCCACACAGCCCCACAGCATTATGGAACCACCACCATATTTTACTGTAGGTAGCAGGTGTTTTTCTTGGAATGCTGTGTTCTTTTTCCTCCATGCATAACGCCCCTTGTTATGCCCAAATAACTCAATTTTAGTTTCATCAGTCCATAGCACCTTATTCCAAAATGAAGCTGGCTTGTCCAAATGTGCTTGAACATACCTCAAGCGGCTCTGTTTGTGCTGTGGGCGGAGAAAAGGCTTCCTCTGCATCACTCTCGCATACAGCATCTCCTTGTGTAAAGTGCGCCGAATGGTTGAACGATGCACAGTGACTCCATCTGCTGCAAGATGATGTTGTAGGCCTTTGGTGCTGGTCTGTGGGTTGACTCTGACTGTTCTCACCATTCGTCGCTTCTGTCTATCCGAAATCTTTCTTGGTCTGCCACTTCAAGCCTCAACTTGAACTGAACCTGTGGTCTTCCATTTCCTCAATATGTTCCTAACTGTGGAAACAGACAGCTTAAATCTCTGGGACAGCTTTCTGTATCCTTCCCCTAAACCATGATGGTGAACAATCTTTATCTTCAGGTCATTTGAGAGTTGTTTTGTGACCCCCATGTTGCTACTCTTCAGACAAAATTAAAGGAGGAGGGAAACTTACAATTGACCCCCTTAAATACTCTTTCTCATTATAGGATTCACCTGTGTATGTAGGTCAGGGGTCACTGAGCTTACCAAGCCAATTTGAGTTCCAATAGTTAGTTCTAAAAGTTTTGGAATCAATAAAATGACAACGGTGCCCAAATTTATGCACCTGCCTGATTTTGTTTGAACAATTATTGCACACTTTCTGTAAATCCAATAAACTTCATTTCACTTCTCAAATATCACTGTGTGTGTCTCCTATACGATATATTTAACTGACATTTTTTATCGTAACAACCAACGATTTATACAGGAAAATAATGACTATTAACAAGGTTGCCCAAACATTTGCATCCCACTGTACGTAGTAAACAGTTGGTAAACATACTGTATTTGCTAAGAAGACCACCTCCACATCTTTCCCTTATAAAAGATTAGTCAAAGATTTTCTAGAGCAATTAACGAATCAATGAGTGTGCTACAGAAAGCTTATTTCTTATTTACCATGGTGAGTTGTGCTAAATGTTAAAATGCTAGCAGATGGTTATCTGTAATTTTCAGAACTTAAAAGGTTGGCAGAGAAGTTGATGGCAAAGGTCACCTTTCATTACCAGCTCTCCACTATTACAGTGGTACCACATAACGATACAGTCACCTTTTCATTATCTGCGGATGGAGAGGAGTTTCTTTGGTGATGCTTTCTCACTGACATCTGTGAGAAAGAAATACAACATTTACTACCAATAAAATTTCACACACAGCCTTCCTCCCAGCCAGCTTAACTGCCTGGCAGCTTCTCTTAGCCAGGTGTGCTTAACGTGGGACCAATGTACACACTGGGGCACTCCACTGATAGTCAAAAATAACTGACCACTAGTGATGAGCGAGCACCAAAGTGTTTGGGTGTTCGGCCCGAACACATCGCGATGTTCGTGTGCTCTACCGAGTACCCGAGTATAATGTAAGTCAATGGGGCACAACCAGGCAACCCCTGCTCTGAAGAGGGGAGGGTGCCTGGTCCATTGGAAAAGATCAGAAAGTGACAGAAACACCACCCAAATTGACCGGGAACAGCATGGGGACGATGTCTGGATGCATCTTGGACTCCCAAGTCGCTGCTGGGAACCAGTTTGTCCGAGTTGTACGCCACTTTTACAGACTGACAAAAACATGCCCAAAACCCCCCAAAAAATCAATTTTACAGGAAAAATGACGCTCTAAAACATGATATGGGAGTGCCTGCAGGTGAGCTGACGCTCTAAAACATTAGATGCGAGTGCACGCTGTTCTGCGCACCCTATCAAAAAATTACTTACCTGCCCCTTGATTGGCTGTCTCCAACCCGCGAAACGTGAGGGGCGGAGACTCGAGCATGGCACACAAGCACATGTGATGCTCATTCGAATAGCGCCGTGCTCTGAGCATAGCGATGCTCGAGCCGAACACATGTTCGGCCGAGCATGCTCGCTCATCACTACTGACCACAAGTAATCCTTCAAGAGAAGCCCATAAAATGATAAACAATAGTGTTAATACTAGTTTATCTGTAGCATTGTTATAATTGTATCTTTGTTATTTTTTTAGTGATTTGCAAATTTAGTTTACGCACATTTCCCTGTTTGTTTGTGGTAATGTTTGTAGATTTTCCTTGGTGCTTTTCCGTGCTTGACTGCAATTAGGGCCTATAACAGGGGTGGGCAAAATCAGTCCTGGAGGGCCGCAGGGAGTACTGGGAGTACTTCCGGTGCCATGGTGACTGCCCGATGGAATTACTTCTGGGTCATATGGAAATCCTATTGTAGGGAGCGCATCTCCCTGCAGTGCTCCCTTGCAGCACCCAGTGACCCCAGCAGGGCTGTGTGAATGGTCTACACTCCCCCGCATGCCCTACTGCTGGTTCCATACTGGGTACTGATATCCAGGACCGCTGCCATCTACCGTCCTGGTGGGCTGTCACTTCCGGGTTTGGCTCCTTCCTTTCTCTTGGTTGGGAAGCCCATCTGTCTCTTCAGAGACTCCCATCCAGGTAAGGAACCATCCTCTTCTCTCGTTGAAATGTGGCATTGGCAGTGGCTTATTAAGTGAACATACTTGTTTTGTTTGCAAGGGTAAACTTTGTCTTGGTAAATTATTAGATAATTAGACATTAAGCCCGTTACAATAACGGGCGCTAGAACAGTACTGCATAAACATTAGTAGGAACAGTCTATATTAAATGGCAAGGGACCTTGACCTCATTCTGTTTCTTGTCTTAATTTTTTTTTTGTCAAAAAAATTTTTGCAAGAAGCCTAAAGTAAAATTATAATAAAAATAAAATAGAAACGTAAATGACAATATACAGTAAGTATAATTAATATTGCCTTACTGTAAAACTTTGTAACAATCTGTAATATACAATATCTGAAGAAGATATTTAGGAAAAATTTTCTACTTTTTTACCTCATGAAATTTTTCGATAAAATTTCATTATAGACAACATTTCTTGTAAATATTCTGTCTGAGTTTGGCAACAGTTTGCCTTGTTCAGGACCATCTACAACCTTGACAACAACATCTGGAAAACTTCTAACTCTTGATAATGCAACATATAACTGACTGTGGCTGAATACTGGTTCTGGCAAGTAGATGCCAAATTTTTCTAAGGTTTGCTCTTCTGAGTCTTTCTCTTTTAGCATTTTTCTGACGCTCATTTACTTTTTCTTCAATGGATCTATTTGCTCGTATTTTTCTTTTTCTTTCAGCCTTTCTTTTGTTGATGTTTACTTGCTGAGCTGACCGTTCTTCCAGGAGATGTTGCTTATATACGATTTGATTGTCTGTGTCTTTTGTCCTACTTGACGTGTCCTTTTTTTTGGGTGGCATGTTGTTAGTAGATACGTCCGTAATATTTTCTCTTACAGTAATATTGGCTTGTATGTAGCTGTAATATGCGTCACTGTATTGTGTGCCTTTAATTTTCTCTCACAGTAATACTGGTTTGTATTTCCGTAAAATGCCTGTAATTTTCTCTGACAGTAATGCTGGCTTTGATGTTCATAATATGACTTTAATTTTCTGTCACAGCAGTTGGCAATCAGCAGAGTGTCCCCAGCAACTGATGTAATGTGTGGTGTGCAGTTGATAATCGTGACTGTGTCGTCTCCCCAGCAAGTATTTTAATCTGTGCTGGCGAGCAGGTGACTATTGTATGTGTGGCGTCTCTCCAGCAATGGATTTTATGTGCGCGGCCGCGACTACCCAATCAGCACTCTCTCCAGCAATGACGTCCTTTATTTGATTATCATGCACGGCCGCAGCTAGGCCATTCACTGTGTGCCCAGCTTCCAGTGTGTGTGCTTTATTTGCTTATCATGCGTGGCCGTGGCCACGGCCAGGCCATTCAATGTGTGCCCAGCTTCCAGTGTGTGTGCGTCCACGGTGCCGTGCGCATGGGTGGGGCACGGTGCGATGCGCGGTGCGGCCCCGCGCATGCGCACTTCACCAGAAGACACACACACACGGACACCTGGACACACACAGGGGTTTTATTCAAGAGGATTACTGCACATCTGTTATTCTGTCTTCCACTGAATTGTAAAGTGCATGACATATTTTCTCTGAGCTGTTCTTTTTATTAGTGCTTTACAATATTTAGGAGAAAGTATTCAAATTTAAAAGAACTGACCATTGTCCAAAACATTCTTCAGTAGAACACTGACTCTCAGATTTGTAATTGCCATTTTATGATGTTGAATTAAAGTTGGTTTAATGTTTTTACATGTGGGAAAATGTTATTCTTTAATAATTTAAATTATCTAAAAAAGTGCATTAAAAATAAGGAATAAATATTATGAGACAACCAACTGGTGTACACCTGATTATGCTGGAGAGCTAATAAAAATGCCTTAATTTTATTTGTAGTTATTTCTATAGTTTACATGAATCCTCAAGCTGGTAATTTATAGATGAAACTGGTGACCAAATTAAGCAAAGGAAACCACAGCTTTTTCAACAGAATTCTTGTTAAAGATAAACAACTACAGTATTCTGAAATTGTTGTATTACTATCTAATGCACTAATTGTCCTTCTAAAATCCATCTTTACTTCAGTGAAATGAAATAAAACAAACCCAAACTGTGATAAGAGAGCTGTACACTATTTTTGCATTTTATTATTCTTTTCTCTGGAGTAGGAGTGCCTCATCGATTGCTGTCGGGTATCCCAATAGGGGAGGCACAGTGTAAGTCATACCCACACTCACTAGTAGCACAATTCACGACATCACTGTGACACTGGCAGCAGTTATGTGCTAATCAAAGGCAGGGTTGCATTTGCAATATTCATTACTCTGTAGTGCATTATTGTAGGAAAGAATATTCTGTGTTGTTTAAAAATAAAATAACTGTATTGTGTTCTGTTGACAAAGCCTTGCACTTTCTCATTATTATAAAATATACTCTTACTTTTGCTATTTGACTACTTTTGAAAGTAGATACTTTTTTACCTTTACTCAAATATCTTTTTAACTTAAATACTTCCTACTTCAGTTAATGTCAAATTTTGACAAATTACTTTGGCTTTTACTCAAGTATCATTTCTAAGTACAGAACTTTTTGCAACTCTGATCTTTGCTTGCAACATATAAAACGTGGTGCAGATTACACGCTGCACAGCGATCACAAATGAAGCCTGTCTCATCTTTATGAGCGAGCAAATGTATAATGGTTTGAAGTCAAGTGACCACAACTTGGGACAGTAACTTAACGTTTGAAGTTCATCAAGGAAAGTGGCATATAGCTGGAATAATCTGTCAGATCCTTGCTAGATTTAAGAAGCAATCAAATGATGGTGGAGTTTAAACTGGGATGAAGATGCATCTTCACTAGACCAGATGAAGATCAAAGGTGCCCCAGCTGTGCGAGTTGTAACCAAAATAGTGAAACCACATTGAACTTTATCATGTCAGGCCCCAGAGCTTTAGCTTTAGCAAGAGAGAATAAAGTCTACCTAATTTCTGTAGTTATCTGAGAGTTTAAGATATCGTCGCCACTTTGAGATGGTTTTGCAAGTTTCACGGTGGTGAGGAATGACTCTATAGTTTCAAGACAGGTAGAGGGGGACTCATCTGTGTAGAGCTTGGAGTAAAATTCAGCAAAGTGTATATTAATTTCACACTGCTGCCTCACAGTAAGGGGACCTGGGTTTGCTTCCCGGGTCCTCCCTGCGTGGAGTCTGCATGTTCTCCCTGTGTCTGCGTGGGTTTCCTCCGGTTTTCTCCCACAGTCCAAAGACAGTCAGGTTAATTGCATTGGCGATCCTAAATTGTCCCTAGTGTGTGCTTGGTGTGTGTGCCCTGCAGTGGGCTGACACCCTGCCCGGGATTTGTTCCTGCCTTGTGCCCTGTGCTGGCTGGGATTGGCTCCAGCAGACCCCGTGACCCTGTGTTAAGATATAGCGGGTTGGACAATGACATGACATGTCTGACATATTATTATTTTTTTGCCTAGTGTGGCCCTACTGGAGGATATGGATGCGAAAGCATTGCACCTGTGTTGTCTTAAGGAAAGTAATGACTTGGCTCTGAGTCTGAAAAATAGTATATGGTGCAGGTATGTTGGATGTGAAATATAGCTTTCTTTAAATGACAATCATTGAGTTCTACCCTGACCTGAAGAGATACAAGATTCATACTATGGATCAGATATTAGGAGGCAAACTGTCTCAAGTTTCTTTAAGCATTATTCAATATCAGATATTACTTTACAAGCCTTATGTGAGTGAACGGAAGCGAAAGCAATAAAAAAAAGTCTCTTATAAAGCCTTTAATAGCCATCCACGTGAAAATGGGATTGCTTACCAAGTTTACATTTGACTCAGTTAATTTTCTCAATTTCATTGAGAGTTGTTTGATAAATTCATTGCATTGCAGTAGTAAGGTGAAGAAACCGTGCAGGCCTATAGGATAAAACATGGAAGGTGAAGATTTAATACAAAACATCTGTGATCACATAGACGGGTGGAAGGTAGGGATGTGTTAAGTTCGTAAAATGCTAGTGTTCTGGATGAAGATTTGTGATGCATAGAAAAGAAGGAGAACTCTTTAGCAGATGGGTTAAGGAGTCGAAACGAATCGACGGATGTCAGCTCAGACACAAACATGGAAGAGGCGGGTGGAACATGCGGACTGATTAGTGGAGGAGCTTTATCTGAAAGTGGGTCAATGAAAGAGCTTGCATTGATACCCATTATAAGTTTAAAAATTAACAAATTACAACGTTTTTAGTGATGTCAGAAAAGAAAGTACTTCTATACGGTGTTGATGTGTAAATCAAGCTGCAGCCAAGTTTTCTGCCACCCACCTCAGCTGGAAACTGTAACAGAAATTTCCCTCTTCATCACTCCTGAAGAGTATCATTTCTTGCTATTTCAAGGTAGGTGATCATGATTATGATCATATTTTTGATATTTGATTCTTTACCAGTGGTCCTAACCCTCTAACAGCCACTCAAAGAAGGTTAAAAAAGGACATATTTCAAACGTAAACATGTGAGGTATGATTTTAGATTATTTTAAGGTTAGTGAATGTGAATATGATGTTATTTTTAATTTTAAAACCTTTACTAGGGCTCTATGGATCTCTATTAGAGGGTGAAAATTGACAAATTTCTCTTACTGAAGAATATTTAGACTTTAAACATTTAAACTGAAGCAGACAATTTAATATTTGAATCATCTGACGCAACTATTCTTGTTTATTATGTACTTCTACTTCTACAATTTCTCATTAACACCTACTGTAGAATTAGAACAGCTTATGGGAATTCAGCCTTTTTCACGTTTTTCTTAGACTTACAGTGGTGCTTGAAAGTCTGTGAACTCTTTAGAATTTTCTATATTTCTATATAAATATGACCCAAAACAGATCAGATTTTCATTCAAGTCCTAAAAGTAGATTAAGAGAAACCAGTTAAACAAATGAGACAAAAATATTATACTTGGTCATTTATTTATTAAGGAAAATGATCGAATATTACATATTTGTGAGTGGCAAAAGTATGTGAACCTTTGCTTTCAGTATCTGGTGTGACCCCCCCTTTGCAGCAATAACTGCAACTAAACGTTTCTGGTAACTTCTGATCATTCCTGCACACTGGCTTAGAGGCCCGTTCCTCCATACAGAACAGCTTCAACTCTGGGACGTTGGTGTGTTTCCTCACATTAACTGCTCACTTCAGGTCCTTCCACAACATTTCGATTGGATTAAGGTCAGGACTTTGACTTGGCCATTCCAAAACATTAACTTTATTCTTCTTTAACCATTCTTTGGTAGAACGACTTTTGTGCTTAGGGTCGTTGTCTTGCTGCATGACCCACCTTCTCTTGAGACTCAGTTCATGGGCAGATGTCCTGACATTTTCCTTTAGAATTCTCTGATATAATTCAGAATTCATTGTTCCATCAGTGAAGGCAAGCCATCCTGGCCCAGATGCAGCAAAACAGGCCCAAACCATAATACTACCACCACCATGTTTCACAGATAGGATAAGGTTCTTATGCTGGAATGCAGTGTTTTCCTTTCTCCAAACATAACGCTTTTCATTTAAACCAAAAAGTTCTAATTTGGTCTCATCCATCCACAAAACATTCTTCCAATAGCCTTCTGGTTTGTCCACGTGATCTTTAGCAAACTGCAGACGAGCAGCAATGTTTTTTTTTGGAGAGCAGTGGCTTTCTCCTTGCAACCCTGCCATGCACACCATTGTTGTTCAGTGTTCTCCTGATGGTGGACTCATGAACATGAACATTAGCCAATGTGAGAGAGGCCTTCAGTTGCTTAGAAGTTACCCTGAGGTCCTTTATGACTTCGCCGACTATTACACGCCTTGCTCTTGGAGTGATCTTTGTTGGTCGACCACTCCTGGGGAGGGTAACAATGGTCTTGAATTTCCTCCATTTGTACACAATCTGTCTGACTCTGGATTGGTGGAGTCCAAACTCTTTAGAGATGGTGTTGTAACCTTTCCCAGCCTGATAAGCATCAATAACTCTTATTCTGAGGTCCTCAGAAATCTCCTTTGTTCATGCCATGATACACTTCCACAAACATGTGTTGTGAAGAGCAGACTTTGCTAGATCCTGTTCTTTAAATAACACAGGGTGCCCACTCACACCTGATTGGCATCCCATTGATTGAAAACATCAGACTCGAATTTCACCGTCAAACTAACTGATCATCCTAGCGGTTCACATACTTTTGCCACTCACAAATATGTAATATTCGATCATTTTCCTCAATGAATAAATGACCAAGTATAATATTTTTGTCTCATTTGTTTAACTGGTTTCTCTTTATCTACTTTTACGACTTGAGTGAAAATCTGATGATGTTTTAGGTCATATTTATGCAGAAATATAGAAAATTCTAAAGGGTTCACAAACTTTCAAGCACCACTGTAAATCTTAAGTATTTTTACACTTTCTGATGATATCTATACAATGTATAAATGCAACTTTAATAAAGATGTTTACATTAAATCAGCTTTGTAGCACCATTTGACTGGTTTTCTTTTAACTATAATTTGGGGTTACTCGTGATCCCCTGGTCCTGCAGATAAAGATTTGCTCATACAGTTAACAATACCCATGCCTTATTAAGGGGTCAAATTCCAGAGGAAAAAAAAATACATATCTAACTAAGCTTCATGCTTGTAACGTCTGCCATGAAAATATGAAACACCTTTACAATTTAGAAAAACTCTAGAATCTATTTAAAATAAGGTTGAGATTGAGATGTACATGTAAGAAGCTACTGCACAAAGAACAGGCTAAGAACAATTGAAAAGGGAGCTGGCAAAATCTAACCAGTGAGCTATTCTAGGATTACATTGTGTGAAGAGCTAGCTATTAAAAATTGGTGGAAGCTCATCTGTAGCTTTAGGATTTCCTTTGCCATTACAAAACATCTATATGATTTATGGGGTTTGGGAAACCAGCAGAGTTAAAAGTTGCCAGAAAAACACTGTCGTTTAAAGGAACAGAAACATTGTTTCAGTACAACTGGTTTTCACAAACCACACCTCCATGCTATAATCTTGACAGGGACTCAACCCACAGTAAAGTAATTAATGTGTCAATACCACAGCAGTGGCCAAGTTAATGAAGTACAGTAAATTACAAACTATTTTCTTGGGGGAAAAAGCAGGACACATCCCCAGTCAAGTGCGGCACCATATTGGCAAGAAATTGACCGGCTAAACTGCACTTGTTTTTATGGTGTAATTAAAAAGCAAAGGCTCCAAGTCCAAATACTTAAGTACTATCTGTGAACTGCTGCTAAGACAAGTTATAAAAAGAAAATGAAGAAAAAAAAATATACCGTATAGGAATGACATTGACAACTGAAGTCAAGAGAGGAGGTTTGCTGCACCCACCACATGGCGAACTAACTCAGCATCCAGATTAGGACCCGAGTGCAGCCTTGCAACAGGTGATACCTCAGCACCACACTAGTGAGGTTTTTTATGGTGACTGGAGTGTCAATTCTGCCACCAACCCCTAAGATTTTCCCTGCAGGTTGGAGGGCCTGCATGCAGGGATGGATGCAGATTAACGTCACACCCAGGATGGAGCAATTGCAGGTTAAGGGCCTTGCTCAAGGGCCCAACAGAGCAGAGTCCCTTTTGGCATTTACGGGATTCGAATCGGCAACCTTCCGATTGGCAGTGCAGATCCCTAGACTCAGAGCCATCTCTCTGAAGTCAAGGAAAGATCAAAAATATTGTTAAATTAGCAGATTGAGGGGTGGCACGGTGGTGCAGTGGTAGCACTGCTGCCTCGCAGTTAGGAGACCTGGGTTCGCTTTCCGGGTCCTCCCTGCGTGAAATTTACATGTGTCTGCGTGGGTTTCCTCCGGGTACTCCGGTTTCCTCCCACAGTCCAAAGTCATGCAGGTGAGGTGGACTGGTGATTCTAAATTGTCCCTAGTGTGTGCTTGGTGTGTGTGTGTGTTCTGTGGTGGGCTGGCGCCCTGCCCGGGGTTTGTTTCCTACCTTGCGCCCATTGTTGGCTGGGATTGGCTCCAGCAGACTCCCGTGACCCTGTAGTTAGGATATAGCGGGTTGGATAATGGATGGATGGATAGCAGATTGAGGATTCCTCCTGCAGTCTGCAAGACATAAAGACTATAAAGAAGCCAGTCATTTTTTATTATGTTCGCAGTATTGGTGTTCTAAGATTTGATTAGCAAGTAGCTCCAAACTTGGCATCTTAATATTTTTTTTTTATTTTTTTTTCTCCGGCCGTCTGGAGTTTTTTTTTTTTTTGTTTTTTCTGTCCCCCCTGGCCATTGGACCTTACACTTATTCTATGTTAATTAATGTTGACTTATTTTATTTTCTTAATGTGTCTCTTATTTTTCTATTCTTCATTATGTAAAGCACTTTGAGCTACATTTTTTTGTATGAAAATGTGCTATATAAATAAATGTTGTTGTTGTTGTTGTCTTTGCAATACAAATTGAGATCTTTGTTTAAGAAATGTTTCACTTTTGAAGGCTCTCCCATGACTACCCTGAAATAGCAGCAATCTGGGCGATATCATGGATGAAAAGGGCTGCATATAAATCTAAACTAACCACACATCGTAAACTGGACTTTCACATTGAATTCACCTCCTTCAGTTTCAGGACCTAAATGACACAATCACCTCAGTCTGAAAAGAACCTTCCACTCGCTAAAATTTACTTTTAAGATGTTATCTTTCTGAAAAGGCTGGAGCTTTTTATTAAAAAAAAAAAAAAGAATACCAAACATGCAAAACAAACATCAATGTGAAGTTTTCAGTGCTCATGCACTTCTCCTTGGTTTAACGGAGTCTCTAGATTAGCATCCCTAAAACCTCACCTGCAAACCCGCAGGACAAGGCATAAAGCCAGCAGATTACACCACATCAACGATTACTGAGAATTTCACCGAACCTGGCTGCAAAAGTCAAGACTAACAATAAGATTTTTAACATGCAAAGAAGAAAAATAAAGAGAATGAGGGACTGCCTTACAGATTAATTTTTAACTCATAAAAAAATTCTTTAGCTTAGACTTTAATTATTTTTTGATGATATCTGTAATACTACATGTTTCTTTATGTCACTATATCTGGACAATACTGTTATGAGTTTTATTCACATGTGCATGTTAAATGTGGCACACAGGGGCTCAGCAGTTAGAATTGCTAGCCAAGCATTGGATTAGATAGCCAAAGACAACTGGAGGCTTGTATAGTCAGCTTAAACACAGGTTAGGGTATTTCTGTCCTCTATCAGCACAAATCTTCTTTCCTTATTGGGAGAATGAGAATCGGCATGTAAGCACTATGATATTTCTGTATTTTGTGGAGGAGGAATTCAGCCCTTGTTTGGAGACAGAGAAGACCAGCAAATGAAGCAAGACATTATAAAAGCTTGGACAACAGCCAGACCTTTAGAGGCGGAATCGACAAAGCTCGAAGAAAAACCTCCCAGCGTGGGGACGAGAAAATGGCTGACTATGTTAATCCAGATTCCCACCTGGATTTTAGTTTGTACCTGCGCCTCTCCGTCTAAAACCGCGTTAATCGTCAGTAAATGTAAGCTAAAAGATATTGTTTCTCATGTGATTCTTGTACCGCCATAATCACGATGGGAGGGATATCGACGTTTCTGGTATATTATGATATTGTTTAATTATTTAATATGCCACAATTTTAAAAGAACACATTTCCAAGAGAGCTAATACCTCTTCAGGAAACAATATCCAAAACACATTTTGTGTACCGCAGGCACTGCATGTGAAAACTGTTACAGTTTGAGACTCGAGAGGACTGTATGCTGTCAAAAAGTATTTAAAGCAATGCATCTAATAGCTTCCAATTCAGTTGTTCCAATACTATACAAAACTGATTTTTATTTTATGAAGCAAAAATCTTGCTTTTGCTAAACAACATGTTGAGCAGGCAAGTAGATCAAATTATCAGTAGTACAATACAATTTATTTTTGTATAGCCCAAAAATCACACAAGGAGTGACGCAATGGACGTTAACAGGCTCTGTCTTTGGACAGCCCCCCCCCCACCTTGACACTCCTAAGACAAGAAAAAACTCCAAAAAAAAAAACCTTGTAGGGGAAAAAATGGAAGAAATCTCAGGAAAGACAATTTGAAGAAAGACCCCTTTTTCCAGGTAGGTTTGGCGTGCAGTGGGTGTCAAAAACAAAAAGGGGTAAATTCAATACAATACCTAGAACAGAACACAAGTAATCCTCAATACAATAGTAAGAGCCAACATGTCCTATTCAATGTGACCTCACACTCTGGGGCAAAAACTACGCATTTTAAAATTGAAAAGAGGTTAATAGAGCACAAAACAAATGAACAGTACAGCACTCATGATGTAGTACCTCAAAAGGCAGATACAGACCCTCCATTATAATGAGCTTCACAAGTAAGTAAAAACTCAAGGATGTCCCTGGTTAGCTCTGCTAATAAAACAGCTGAGGTAGGAGACAGATTACTGGCATAATGTTGGTAAAAACACTCATACTGTGAAATCAAAACCCAACCCCTGTTGTTTCTTTTTCCTCTAAGCCACTACAGTAATCCTGTTACATGTTCCTTAAAGTTGAGGAAAGAGGAACACAATGTGCATTGTCACCAGAAAGACAAAAATATTAACACAATGATATCTAAAATTAGAATGTAAAATGAAAAAATGTTCCTGAAAGGTAGATGGGGTGAAGCAGATTCTGACACCTGATTAAAAGAAACAGTGTCTACACAAACAGTAGCATATTCTACAGCAGCGTTTCTCAACCTTTAAGTATTTGCGACCCGAGTTTTCATAACAGTTTTAATCGCGCCCCCCTAACATTTTTTTGAAAGGGGTCCACTAAAACCAATTTGTTCTTTTTTAATTAATGATATAGAGTTAGGTCAATAAATATTTGAACAGAGACAACTTCTTTCTCATTTTGGTTCTGTACATTACCTCAATGAATTTTAAATGAAACAACTCAGATGCAGTTGAAGTGCAGGCTTTCAGCTTTAATTCAGTGGGTTGAACAAAACGATTGCATAAAAATGTGAGGCAACTAAAGGATTTTTTAACAGAATCCCTTCATTTCAGAGGCTCAAAAGTAATTGGACAAATTAAATAACTGGAAATAAAATGTTCATTTCTAATACTTGGTTGAAAACCCTTTACTGGCAATGACAGCCTGAAGTCTTGAACTCAAAGACATCACCAGATGCTGGGTTTCCTCCTTTTTAATGCTCTGCCAGGCCTTTACTGCAGCGGCTTTCAGTTGCTGTTTCTTTGTGGGCCTTTCCGTCCGAAGTTTAGTCTTCAACAAGTGAAATGCATGCTCAGTTGGGTTAAGATCAGGTGACTGACTTGGCCATTCAAGAATTTTCCACTTCTTTGCTTTAATAAACTCCTGGGTTGCTTTGGCTGTATGTTTTTGGGTCATTGTCCATCTGTATCATGAAACGCCGCCCAATCAATTTGACTGCATTTAGCTGGATTTGAGCAGACAGTACGTCTCTGAACACCTCAGAATTCATTCGCTGCTTCTGTCCTGTGTCACATCATCAATAAACACTAGTGTCCCAGTGCCACTGGCAGCCATGCACGCCCAAGCCATCACACTGCCTGACTCCACCGTGTTTTACAGAGGATGTGGTATGCTTTGGATAATGAGCTGCTCCACGCCTTCTCCATACTTTTTTCTTGCCATCATTCTGGTAGAGGTTGATCTTGGTTTCATCTGTCCAAAGAATGTTTTTCCAGAACTGTGCTGGCTTTTTTAGATGTTCTTTAGCAAAGTCCAATCTAGCCTTTCTATTCTTGAGGTTTATGAGTGGCTGGCACCTTGCAGTGCACCCTCTGTATTTACTTTCATGCAGTCTTCTCTTTATGGTAGACTTGGATATCGATACGCAGACCCCCTGGAGATTGTTGTTCACTTGGTTGGCTGTTGTGAAGGGGTTTCTCTTCACCATGGAAATGATTCTGCGATCATCCACCACTGTTGTCTTCCGTGGACGTCCAGGTCTTTTTGCGTTGCTGAGTTCACCAGTGCTTGCTTTCTTTCTCAGGATGTACCAAACTAGATTTTGCCACTCGTAATATTGTAGCAATTTCTCGGATGGGTTTTTTCTGTTTTCGCAGCTTAAGGATGACTTCTTTCACCTGCATGGAGAGCTCCTTTGACCGCATGTTGTCTGTTCACAGCAAAATCTTCCACATGCAAGCACCACACCTCAGATCAACTCCAGGCCTTTCATCTGCTTAATTGATAATGACACAACGACGGACTTGAACACACCTGCCCATGAAATAGCCTTTGAGTCAATTGTCCAATTACTTTTGAGCCCCTGAAATGAAGGGATTGTGTTAAAAAAATGCTTTAGTTGCCTCACATTTTTATGCAATCGTTTTGTTCAACCCACTGAATTAAAGCTGAAAGTCTGCACTTGAACTCCATCTGAGTTGTTTCATTTAAAATTCATTGTGGTAATGTACAGAACCAAAATGATAAAAAAGTTGTCTCTGTCCAAATATTTATGGACCTAACTGTATCATAGATGTATATTTTATTATACCTACCTAACCTTTATTGACATTTATCTAACTCTATTTTTATTTTTCTAGTATCAGAATGTAGTTTAAGTTAATTTGTTTTGGTTTCAATAGATGTATTTTTCATATTTTTGATTCTTGTTTCCTTTTTTTCACATCTTCGCACCCCACCCCACAGTTTGAGAACCACTGTTCTACAGGGTGATTTTTAGCAAATGAGATGCAAATAAATGAGGTTAGGGCTGTTGGACATATGAGATCCTCAGGCGGGGTGAAAAACTTTATTCAGAGAAACTTGTTTCCAATGCAATGCATCTTATTGTTAAATTTCTAAACATGGATTTTCATTAAAAATAAAAACCACTTTATTTTATAAGGTAGAAAAATAAAATAATTGTTATTCACGCTCTTCAAGTTGAAATGGAATGTTAAATACCGTATGTGAAAGTCTTGGTTAGAGGCTTTTCGATTAAAATAGTAATTAAATTCTAATAAATTTTAAATTCTAACATTTTTATTAACAAATTTTTAAAAACGATCACAATAAAACACGGGGCAGCACGGTGGCGCAGTGGGTAGCACTGCTACTTTGCAGTAAGGAGGCCAGGGTTTATGTACCAGGTCCTCCCTGCATGGAGTTTGCATCATCTCCCCATGTCTGTGTGGGTTTTCTCCCTTTTCTCACAGCCCTAGTGTGTGGTTGGTGTGAGTTTGTGTGTTTGCTCTGCAATTGACTGGTGCCCTCTCAAGGGTTTGTTCCTGCCTTGTGCCCTGTGCTAGCTGGTCCCTGTTCAGAACTAAGAGGGTTAGAAAATGGCTGACTGACAATAAAATGGAGCATTTAACATTCAGACCTATTTCTGTGATATCTTGAGCTCCTTGTTTAACTAAACAGTTTTTATTTGCTTTCAGTTATCACAGTTTAATAGATAGCAGCAAAAGTATATTTTCCCTTCATAGGGAGGAATTTGCTTGTATTCTGGAACTTTCAAATTAATATTTTCATCTCATAATTTTTAAGGAGTTTACAAAACACAATAATTAGTGATCAAAAAGAAAACAGTTGCAAGATGACAAATGAGGGCTGACGTATTCTGTGGGCAGTTTGCAATGATCTACTTCTGTGCCGGGTAGCCAAACGGCTCCTTTGACCAGAGTTTAAACTCTCACTTGGTCAGCGTCTGGATGGACTTTTCACATTCTTCCTGTGTCTTCCAGGGTTTTCCCCAGGGACTCTGCTTTCCTCGAATATTTCCAAAAATTTGAGTGTGGGTGAGTGCACCCTGCAATAAACTTGTTTCCTCTTAGGGTTGGTTACTCTCTTGCATACTATGCTGTCAACATAAGCTACTGCTCTGCACAACCCTCTAATAGAATAAATGGACTCACAAATTACATGGAAGGACATTTCAAATGCTTTAGCCATGAGGCCTTGTGGCCGCTTATCAAGGTTTATATCAGAGCAATGAAAAGATATAAATATAGATGTTGAGATTTCATTGCCAGTTCCCACTAAAAGTAATTACAGAATGTATTTTTTTCTAAATCTCTTAAAAAGCGTAACACAAAGTTGGATATTATGTTTTTCTTTCATATGAGCTAGGCATATACCCTGTTTATGAGCGTAATTAATCTTTTGGAAGCCAAATAAATTAAACTTCTAATTACGATATTTGATGCTAATGGAATGGGCTTCAGCTCTCTGGAACATTGTGCTGGAAATGCAGGTTTAGAAAATGGAGAGGTGAATGGATTCATCTATTCTTCCTCTCTCTCTCTCTCTCTCTTTCTACTTTTTTCGTATACAAAGTATAGGGGAAAGTATTGTAATCCTCCAAAGATTTGATGTCGAGATTTTGATGAATCTCGACGTTTTAAACCTTCCTGACTTTCTCGTATAGGGAGAGTATTGGAATCCTCTAAAATTCTGTTTCGAGAATTTGATGACTCTCAATGTTTTAGACCTCCCAGAGTCCAAAAATACCATTTTTGGAATTATGTCTGTGTGTCTGTCTGTGTGTGCATGTGTATTGTCACAGGTGGCTGGGGGGTGGTACCCAGCTGGGACGCCCTGTAGGACCGGAGGAGGGCTTACGCCTCCCCCAGACAACGTGGGGGCGATTGCCCTGGTGGCTTTGGGGACCACGGGAACTAAGCTTGGAAGCTCAACCCTATAGGGGCCCGTGGTCACCGCCAGGGGGCGCCCCAATGCCTATGTGGTGGAAGCGCTGAGGGGAAGAAGACCAGGGCACCCGGAGTGCTTCCAGGTGCGCAGCCAGTACTTCCGCCACACTGGGGAGTGCCAGCGGAAACTAATCGGGAGGCACCTGGAGCACGTCCAGGTGGGGATAAAAGGGGCCGCCTCCCTCCATTCGAGGGCTGGAGTCGGGTGAGAAGAAGGAGAGAGCTCGGGTGGAGAGGAGAAGAGGCGGCCTGAAGAGAGTGAGGCATTGTGTGAGGGCCTGGACTTTTGGGGAGTTTGGGGGTTGTGTGCACTTTTGTAAATAATAGTCGTGTAAATAAACGTGTTTAAGGTTTCTTTATTTAGTCATGTTTACACAAGAAAACATGAAATTTGCCTTCTCATTTGCATCTAATAACAGACATAATGAAATAAAACAAATAGAAACAAGAAAGGTTAAAGTAAGGCAGTTAGATAATACATATTTACACAAACAAAAAAAAGGTTACAGGATATATATCAAAACCTTAATCATTATCTCCGATATTTCTTATTGAAAAGTCGTATGGCACTAGGAAGAAAGGAGTTCCTGGAGCGATTTGTGTGGGTTTTTTTAAAGAGACTATCCTTCCTGATTTACTGAACTTTAGTTCTCCATGTAATGGGATGTCTGTCATCAGTTCAGATGATTTCCAGTTTCTTTAACAGCGCCCTCTGACACACACTACTCAGATCATCTACGTCAGCCCCAATAATTTTAGCTGCATACTTCGTAATCTGCTGGAGCTTTTTTGAGTTTTGGTTTGTCAGATTATTAAACCAGGCAATGAAACTGAAAGTGACCACAGACTGGATCAGACTGCGATAGAAGGACAACATGAGGTCCTTGTCTACTTTAAATAGTTTGAGTTTATGGAGGAGAAATAAGCGCTGGTTGCATTTAGAGAATATTTTTTTTGTATTTGTATTCCAGTTAAGATTGTTTCCTAGGTAAGTTCTTAAGTACTTATATTCAGTCACTATTTCTACCTCCTCTCCCAGAACTACAATCGGTGAACATACAGATTTCTGTCTCTTAAAATCCAATATCATTTCTTGGGTCTTTTTTACATTCAGAGTAAGAGAGTTTTTATTGCACCAGTTTATCATCCAGTCTACTTGATTTAGATAGTGGCTTTCATCCTCCCCAGATATGCGTCCTATGAGCATGGTGTCATCCGCATACTTGATAATGGGGCAGTGCTCATTGTTCTGTCTCAAGTCACATTTTGTACAGAGTAAACAGCAATGGTGATAAGACACAACCCTGCGGACTTCCTGTGTTTGAATGAATGACCATTGAAAAAGTGTCCTGGACTTTAACTGTCTGTGAACAGTTTAAAAGAATGTTCTGAATCCATAGTGTAATAAATTGGTTTACATTCATACTGTTCAATTTCCCAATCAGTATATGAGGCTATATAGTATTGAACGCTAAAGAAAAATCCAAAAATAGTGCTCTGACATATGAACCAGGCTGATCAAGAAAGATGTAGTGTCTCTGTCATTAAAATGTTTAACAATGTGGGTGATTACAGTAATCCCTCGCTATATCGCGCTTCGACTTTCGCGGCTTCACTCTATCGCGGATTTTATATGTAAGCATATCTAAATATATAACATGAATTTTTCGCTGCTTCGCGGGTTCTACGGACAATGGGTCTTTTTACTTCCTGTACGTGCTTCCTCAGTTGGTTTGCCCAGTTGATTTCATACAAGGGACGCTATTGGCGGATGGCTGAGAAGCTAACCAATCAGAGCACGCAGTTAAGTTCCTGTGTGCTGATTGACTCAGCGACGGAGCGACGAATTCGATTCCGCTGCGTTAACCAGGAAGTTTAATCTCGCTCTTTCAGCATCAATGTGTTTCACTGTGTAAAGAGTTAACTTTTGTGCTCTTTTGTGTTTATCTTTGTGCGTAGTCAAGCCCTTCATTATGGCTCCAAAACGATCTGCTCCTGCTACTGCTTCAGGGGCCGTGCCCAAGCGCCAACAGAAGATGTTAACGATTGCCGAAAAGGTAAAAGTTTTGGATATGTTGAAGGAAGGGAAAAGCTACACCGCTGTAGGAGGCCATTACGGCATCAATAAGGCTACGATTCTTTTTATTTAAAAAGTAGGAAAAGAATATAAGATCTACTGCCGCAATGTCCTTTAAGCAGGGTGCAAAACGAGTTGTAAGTGGATGTAATAAGGCGGTAGTCCGGATGGAATCTGCTTTAGGGATTTGGATTGAAGACTGCCGGAAGAAGAACAACGGCGGTGCTACACAGTCGCCTGAAGAGGCTCCTTTAGAAGAGCTGTAACGCTCTACTTTGTTGTGCTTTAAAACTAAACTCATCGTTATCGGACAAGTCGTCGTGTCATTGTTGGTGAGTAACCATAATTAATTTTCTACTTACAGTACTTAGTACATGTACGTACTGTCACACAGGAGCGTATCGGGAACAGTTGAACGACTCGACGCGCACCGTAATAAACCCGGCCGGGGGACAGAGACAGCGTACTAACCTCTCTCTCTCCTTTCTCCCGTAGAAAAGACGAAGCGACATCGCCATAAAACCCGGAGCACACCACGGTCTCCACTTCCGGGTTCCTTTCTTCCCTTTGGTCCCCCGAAGATGACGTCAACCTCCCACAATCCATCACGCCTTCCCAGCAACCATCATGATTCATTTCCGGGCCGTCCTGTTATATTGTCCCCCAAACCCGCCATCTTTGTCTGATGATTTTGAGTTTATTTGTGCCAAAATAAGAACCTATTTTTGTTACAGTACAAGGGGTAGAATTCCCCAAAACTTCATGATTGTGTCTTTGTGCTTATTTTACAGTACGTTTAGTGTCACTGTACACACATTTACTGTATACAATTTTTCTTGCATTGTACGTATTTATTGCTGGTGGCCTGTCTATCGTAATGTCTGTAACATATGTGATATCGGAGACACTCAATATCTTAAAAATAATATTTAGGTTTTACTGTATATAAACAGTGTGTTTACATACATAATTTCAATGAATCTTACCTAATATCTAAGAGAATACAAAGGGTTTATACTGTATAACTGTGCGGGGAATATTTATAAACAGTGTGGGAGAGTTTATAAGGGCTTAAAATATATAAAAATAACCATACAAACATATGGTTTCTACTCCGCGGATTTTCACCTATCACGGGGGGTTCTGGAACGCAACCCCCGCGATCGAGGAGGGATTACTGTAAAACGATGTCTGCCTGTCTGTGTCCGGGCCACGTTCCACATTATGTAAACACAATAGCTTGAGTACGCTTTCACTTACGTCAACCAAATTTTGCATACAAGTGTTAGGTACAAAATGTAGATTTCTTTCAACTTTTGGACTATTTCCGTTAACCGGATGTGGTACTTTACCTTTTATTTAGGCAGCTGCAGAGTCCGATTTATTCAACTTTACTTTTTTAATAATTGTTCAATATATTATTCATTTGATTTGATTTGTTGTTGATGGTCCTTTAATGTACATAATATAAAAATATAATCATTGTCTTGCAATTTACTCCTCAAATATCCATCCACATATCTGAGTACACGAGAAAGTCTAGGGGAGACCATTACCTATTTTTTAAAGCAACAACTGACAATAATTTTTGTTTTATGTCTATTGTTTTAAGGGTTAACTTATTCGCAGAGTATAGTTTCAATGAACTGGCCCTGGGGGACAAGTTTATCCCAGCTGGTTTTATTCTAATCAGGCTCTTATCAAAGGCCAATTTACACCTTTAAATGCTCTCATTGTTTAGGTGTGTTTGTTCTTTCTCTACTAAATCAGTAGTTTTATAACTGTTTCCTCAAGCCTTAGCTTATAACTGGTATCAACCTGTTCTTGCTAACTACGTTTTGTTATTTAATTCATGGGCTTGTTAAAGTGTATTTGTTTATTTTTTTCTAAAACATCCATCTACCCACTGATTTGCTTAGGACAATACATACATTGCAAATAGTAAACAGATGATATTATCTAATAGAGATTATGGGTATTTTTATTTATGATTTCCTTAAAGAGAAAAATTGGTTAGAAGCTGGGCATCAAGGAAGCATAGCCTGGGTCCCAATGTGACTCATGATAGGACGAGTGGGATTACAAATTTGTAGATAATTGGATATTTTCAGGGGAAAAAAGAAATCAATATACAACTTTTCACAAGCCATTTAATGAAAAAAGAAAAAGAAAAAAAGAAAACGCACCTGTAATAAGCTATGAGTACAATAAAAAGTTGAATAATAAATGCAAGTATTGGCTGATCTGAATCTACTGATTTAGAAATGAGAAAACATAATCATATTCTCAAACCCATTGGTACATTTTTAAATACACCTCGTCTAGTCATAGCGGGTGAAACACTACGTCTTGTTCTATGGGCCCAGTAAGTCAGGATGAGGTTTCTCAGAGATCTAAGGGCATGGTGGGGGTGAGACTGGGGCGAGACTCATTGATGATGCATGACAACAAAGAGGGCCTGAGGTACCGGTCCTGGACCACAGAACGTTCCTCTGCCAGAAGGAGGGATGTGGCAATTGGGAGATGAAAAGGACTGAGGCGATAGCCTGGAAAGACTCCTACATACACACTACCTAGGAGGTGTCCATTAGTGCTTCTACCCCGAGTTCTCCGGGCAAGATACACTCAACATGGCTAGGGAGTGACAGCCATCAGACCCTTGGGCCCTCCTGCAGATGGTTACTATCTGGCTCTGTAGTGTTACTTTATTAACCCCAGCAGCTGCTTGAATATCTATGTGTGCATGTGTTGGCAATCTAGCAGACCCACTGTTAATGCAAATCTGTTCTTTTGGGTGGCGACAACTTTGATTCCGCTGCTTGTCAGAACACTAGTCTGAAAACCCTGAAGTCTGGCTGTACCAACCTCAGTGTTACCGGGCAAGGCTCAAACAGTACTGCAAGATGGAGTTTAACGACATTGGGAGAGAACTTTTAGAATGCACATCAGAAGGCTCACTCTTTTGAGGTTGGAGTTGACTTAATACAATTCAAAGTCGGGGTGGAGGTTGGGCTATATGGCACAAAGCTGGAAGCAACCCTAGATGAGGTGCCAGTCCATCACAATGCCCACTCTTGACCATAAACAAGCACACTCATATCCACATGGGGCCAACCTGCAGCCTTCAATTAATCTAACATACATCCATCTTTAATATCTAAGAGTACTCAAATGTATACAATTTCCTTCGGTTTGAATTTGGCTGGAATAAAAAGCAGCAGCTACAAATCAGTCCTCTAGGAGTTATTTTGAGAAGCCAAACTGTATGAATAAATTAGTAGTTAAAACCAGAATAGCAAAAGGCAAAAAAGATCACTGACATATCCACTAACCGATGTTCTGATCTTGTTTTTTTTTTATTACAAGGTGGTGAGCAGCTAGAGCTAATCCTTTAGCATCAGCTGCAAAAATTTGAAATTGTTTTTATTCAGTGTGCAAAAGAGTGAATATTTTCACTTTTAACCATGCCATACCTGAGCGAAAAAATAATACCCAACTGTCAATTGGAAAAGGCTTGCTTCTCTCACAAACATCAGTGAATTAGCCACATTTCTCAACTCCGTCATTTAAACCTTAGAAAACAGATCACCTGGCGTTGTGGCCAAGGCAGCAACAAGGCTGCTGTTTTATTCCTTGCCTCTGGCTCACTCTGTGTCACTTATTACAGGAAGTGACTTTACTTGTCTGAGCCGAAGTTGCAAAACTGTACTGAAACAGTTGTTCTACAGAGTTGTGTACCTGTAAAGCCCCTTGATAGGGTTTTCTACATATAAAGGTGCTATGTAATGTTAAGGCTGTTTATAAGATGATGTGCACCCATTTTTTTTTTGGGCGGGTATTAGGTGGGCTATCAATTTCTAAATGACATGTAAGGCTGCAAGTAATAACTTAACACCATTAATATAAATATTGAGAAATAACAGTGTTTGATCTGTAAAATAACAATAACACATAAGCATGTTAAACCAAATGTCTTTTAATACTTAATTGACTACATCTGTACTAATTTTATACAGTTTCATTGAAAGGGGCAGTGTTGTGGTATGGTAGCTAATGCTGCTTCCTCATAGCTAAAGGAATTAAAATCCAATGGAATATTGCCTGTGTCCACATGGGTTTTTTCTCCAAGTTACAGTGATCCCCCGCTATATCGCAGTTTAGCTATCGTGCCCCCGCTATATCGCGGATTTTTCTGTGGAACATATCTAATTTTATACGTACATTGTGCACTGCGGTAGACAAAGAGTTTCGTGTTACAGTACCCAGATGATTTCTTACAAGGCCTATTATTGGTTAAAAGGATAGACTCAACCAATCACAGCGGGATTTTCATTCTCTTGGGATCTGATTGGCTGCTGTTAACGTGGTGTAATGTCGCAAGAACAGCGAGCGTGGGTCCCCGACGCATCTCAGTTCTCTGCGTATCGCGTACCTTGCTTGTGGTCCGATTGTTGTGAGCAAACTTTTTGTGAGCTTTTCATTTTGTTTTAAGCCCTGCGATGGCTCCCAAGCGTCCTGCATCTTCTAAGCCTTCTGGTAGTTGAAAGCCTAAGCGCCAGTGGAAGACATTGACCATTCAGGAGAAGGTAAAACTCCTAGATATGCTTCGGGAAGGAAAGCGTTACGCGGACGTTGCTCGCTATTACAAGTTTACATGTGTTTAGAGCACGTGGGAGGGTATTTTAAGGCTTAAACTATTAAAAAAATATTTATATGGTCTTTCTGTATCGCGGATGGGTTTGGAACATAACTTCCGAGATAGGCGGGTGCTCACTGTACTCCAGTTTCCTCACATATTCAACAAGTTGCTAATTAATTAAATTAATCAGAAACTCTAAATGGTCTCTTATGAGAATGTGTGCGTTTGTGCTTGAGTTTCCTTTGATGGGCTGATATGCCATCCAGAGCCTTTGTATGATATAGGAAAGATACATTCCCAGTGACTCCATAATGGATGAAGAGAGTTCAGAAAATGGATGGACAGGATGTATCAATAACATGAAACATCACAAGAAGCAGAGCAAACACGATTAAGTACAGTATGAAGCTGACAAGCATATGTATAATAAAATTAAAACTGCAGTATAAGTAGAAAAAAGCCGGGAGTGGTCATGCCCTAGACTTTTTCATACACTCATGGGGATGGAAATTGGAGGAGTAAACCGCAAGACAATCATTATATTTTTATATAATGTATATTGAAGAACCATCAAATCAAATCAAATTAATAATATATTAAACAATTATTACAAAAGTCAAGTCAAGTCAGGGAGCATACACTGGTACAGTGCGTTGCCTCACCCATTTCACAACGAAACAACTCGGGATCCCGGTTTGCAACTCCCCAGGCAGACACGCGGTCCAATCCCACCCTCCGGAAATGGCCCTCTATCTGCCACAGCTAAGTGTTACGTGGGCGACCTCTTGGCCTGGTCCAGCCACTCGGGTCCCCAACAATGAGGATCTTACGAGCCGGATCACCCTCTTGGAAACGCACCACATGGCCGTAGTGCCGTAACTGACACTCCCTCACAATGCAGGTAATGTGCCTCATTCAGGACTCCATGAGCAACCGCTCATTTGATACAAAGTCAAACCAATGGTACCCAAGGATTTTCTGGAGAGACGCAGTACCAAAGGAGTCCAGTCTTCGTCTCAGGTCACTGGATAGCGTCCATGTCTCACAACCATATAGCAAGACAGGAAGCACTAGGACTCTAAAGACTTGGACCTTCGTCCTTTTGCATAGATATTGGGAGTGCCACACACCCCTTTCCAGCGACCTCATGACCCTCCATGCTCTCCCAATCCGTCTACTGACTTCATAGGAAGAGTCACCAGAGACATGAATGTCACTGCCAAGGTAAGTAAACCTCTGAACGCGGTCAACACTCTCTCTGCAGACAGACACAATGCTGGTGGTTGTGCCCAAGAGGTCATTAACTCTTTTAGGGCTGATGTCGACTTTTGTCAAAAGGAGGAGTTGATGATGGTAATTAACTGTAAACTTTGACAAAACCAACCGTTATGTTTTAGTTGGACTCTTGTTGCTAGAAGGAAAGTTAAATTCATTGGTTTGACTGAGATTTCCTGAGCTTGTGTGAGTAGCAATGCGCAAACAACGGCAAAAATAGCACTGACATTTTGCGAGAGATCAAAATGAATGTGTAAAGCAAAACACTCCGTCGACGACGTTTTGCCTATTCTCTCTGAACTGGACTATGACTTGTCGAACTCCGCTTTTGATACAAGTGATTGAAAACAAATGTGAGGTTCCAGCTTCAGCTGATTGGTCCCCAGCTAATCATTGTACTGACAATGTTCGCCAGGGAGTACTGCCACTTAACAATAATAAGAGGTAGAAACCAGATTGCAATGCACTGTGACTTTGACCCAGCCACGCAAAGACAACCTGGCAGCAAGCCTGACGCATATTCTTGGTAAACTGGCAGCCACAGCATTACGTTGATTTCTGTGTGAAACTATTGCTTTTCAGAAACAGTTTTTTGGAAAAATTATTCAGCCCTCAAAGAGTTAAAGGCCTGGATCTTGGTTTTTATCAGGACACTCGCAAGCCCAGACACTGAGGATGCGGTCAATGGTAGACTTCTTAGGCGTAAAACCAGACTGTTCCAGTCGCTGGTAAGTGAGCAAGTGATCACAGATCCTATTCAGGACGGCCCTAGCTAGGACCTTACCCGGCACCGAGAGCAGTGTTATCCCCCTGTAGTTGCTGCAATCCAAGCGATCAACCTTTTCAGATAGTACATCTGGAAAGGGAAGGGTGATTACAAAAGTAAAGCTGAATAAATCAGATTCTGCAGCTGCATGAATAAAAGGTAAAGTACCACTTCTGGTTAATGGAAATAGCCCAAAAGTTGATAGAAATCAACATTTTGTACCTAATACTTGCATGCAAAATTTGGAAAGCGTACTCAAGTTATCGTGTTTACATAAATACACACACACAGACATAATTCCAAAAAAGATATTTTTGAACTCAGGGAGGTCTAAAACGTCAAGAATCATCAAAATTTTCAAAGTGGAATTTTTGGACGATTCCAATATTTTCCCTATACTTCATATACGAGAAAGTCAGGGAGGTCTAAAACCTTGAGATTCATCAAAATCTCAACATCAAATCTTTGGACGATTGCAATACATTCCCTTTACTTTATATACAAGAAAAAATGCCATTAGAAAACAGTAGATAAGAAACAGCCAAAACAAGAGAATCTTGTGTAGGCCCATTCAGAAAGTTACAAAAAGTTCAAGAATGCAAAACTAAAGATATTATACTTCCACCATATAAATGTTGCAGTTGATGGGGCTCTTTGAACAGAGCCAAATAATATGTAAAACAAAATTAAATGAATGTTAACCAAGAATTTCAAGATGTGAGCTTTGGCACAACAAGAGGTTTAATGGTTCTACAGAGTACATCTAGCACAGATTGAGAGAAGGGGAAACAGTCCAAAGAAAAATGGAGGCCAGTCAAAGGTATACAGTAATTGGCAGATCTGGGTTGAATGAAAATTATCTTCTACTTGTAGGTGTCATGAAATCACGCTTGTACATAACTTTCCTGTCTTCAGCAAAATTTTCTTTAGGAGGTTACAGCCAGCTTGTTATGATGTGCAATGTACATCACAAAAAAAATCCAATACAGCAATTCAAATCTGTATTTGGCTTTGATGGCTAGGTAGCAAACATAGCATCACAAATCAGGTCTCCATATATGGATGGGCACTGGCATATAAAACAAGCCTCTACACAATGGTTATTATCATTTATTAAAGTACAATGGTGGGCAACTTCATCTAGTGTAACTTGAACATAACACTACATTACTGAATTTCTCAAATCGGAGATGTGTGTATCTGGTAAACTGGCAGCTCTAAATGAATGTGTGTCCTACACTGGCACCTCGTCCAAGGCTTGTCCCTGTCTAGGTCCCAGTGCAGCTCAAAACAGTAAAAACAATTTTCATGACAACGAATTCTACAGGTGATTTATAAAATGAATAGAAGGAATAAGTTTTGTCACACAGTTATTCAGGTTTGGGCCCTGAGCCAACAATCCTCCTGCCATTTCTTCACAAGCTTTATTTCTTATACCACCTTTCTAAAGCCTTCCCTTGCACCCAGTGTTTCTGGATTAGTACTGCCACCCTATGGCCCCAAACTAAATGTGAAAGTTAGAAAAATGAATGGAATGGTGTGATCGTTCTATAGTGAATATCCAGAAGTGTCTTACAAATAGTAATACAGAACAATTATTTCCTTATTTCTATGGAAACATTCCATGGCATTGTGGACTTTGTAATGATGAATGAAACAATACACTGTATATTAACATCTTTTACAGCAAGACCTGAAAACATTTTACATGATATGAAAGATTTTAGATACATAATCATGCCATAATTTGATTTTGCACTGTTCAATATTTGGCAGATTAAATGTACATGGCAAAAAATATAATGCCACGGGTGGAATGTGAAATAGGCTGTTTGGTTTTAATGGCTAGGATGCGTCACAGCATCACAAATAAGGTCTCTATATATTAATAAACCTCGGCATATAAATCAAGCCTCTGTACATTTTCACAACGTACTACGGTCGTCACAATTTTGTAAAGCAGAGAGGGAAGTATCTGCTGAAGCCAAGGACTTATAATCGAGGGGTGGCTCGCGCGTCGACCAGACAGACTCCCTCGTAGGTGAACTTAGGCCACCAGGGTGGGCGTATTTCTATGGGCTTCTCTACCTGTTGGTCCACATTTTTACTTCACCAGTCAATCCGCCTCCGTCTGTTTGAAAGTCGGCTCTCAGTCCGTCACTGCCCATTATAAAACCTGGCGACTGTCGCCAATTAGTATTTCGTACTCACCTGCCGCCTGGCAGTCCGCGCAACGCCCATTTCCTGGCATTTTCAGCAGCTCCAGCAAAACTTTCTTATTACGGTCCCGATCTGCCATGCCTCTATAGCGCCTTTCCGCCGTGCAGGCGCTCACTGAATACGCGAGACAGGCAGGGAAAGTCACCAAGACACGGGAAGCGAAACTGGGAGGAGCGCATAGACACGGGGGCCAATGAAACGTAGCAGATGACGGACACGCTCTCGAGCTGTGAGCGCGGCTTTTACGATAAGACGCCTTGCAGTCGTTGACAAGGCGACAAAAGCTAACGGGGCTTGGGTTAGCGCTAAATATAAGTGCCAAGAAGACAAATGCACGACAACCGCAAGATAAGTTGCATGAAATAATCTTTCATGTTGGTACAGTAGTTGGCAGTTTCATCTAGTGTAACTTAAGCATAAAGAGTACATTACTGAATTTCTAAAATCGGAGCCATGCATATTCGGATAGCTGGCAACTCTAAAATTTCACAGTTTGAAAGAGTGTGTCCTGCAATGGACTGGCGCCCCCTGCCCAGGTCCCACTGTGGCTCGAAATAGGAAAATGCTTTCCATGACAAAGAACCCAACAGGTGGTTAAAAAAAAGGTGGATGAAGTTTTGTCACAGTGTATCAGTGGTCGAATTTGAACCATCTCATCCATTTTTGTCACCAGCTTCACTTCTTATAACATCCTTTTGCAGCCTTGAGAGGAACATGCTTACTGCCAAGGGCTCGGTTCAAGTCTTGCATTTAGTGTTGCTCGATAAGCACTTGTTCCCCATCACCTTGAATTAGATTTGAAGTTTGGAAAATGAATCTTATTTTGCAGCCTTAAGAGTTCAAGTCTATTGCTTTAGCCACGCACCAAACAGACTGAAAGTGAATTACTTTCTTTGAGTCATTGGGTTAGTTCAGTGATAGGATGATATTTGATATATTGTGCTTCAATGCCTAACAACTTGGCCTTTCATTTTGGTTACAGCATCTGTAAGAAATTCTCCTTTGAGCTTCCAATATATCTGAAGCCATGGATTCTTACTGCTGTCAGCTAGGGAGTCTATATAAAGATTCCAAAATGTATTTCGCTCATTATTTCTTTTTCATTTAATGTTTTAATGCATGTCACTTGTTTATAGAATTTTTATTCTGTAAACTGTGCTGGATCATTGTATCATCTCCTTAGGATCTTTAGAAATAGTTGTGTTGCCTTTGAAATCACTGTTTATATTTTATAATGAAAAAAGAAAAATGAATGTGCTTATAATGCAGGGTTGCAAGAGCCTAAGACAATCTCGTAAGTAGTAGGTGCAAAGCAGGACTCAGCCTTAGACGGAGCGCTAGTCCATCACAGGGCACACTCATGCACACTTAATCTACCATTGTTAGTTAATCTAGGGGCACTATACAATGGCTGATCCCCAAAGACAATTTCCCCTCAGGGATTAACAAAGTATATAAAGTGAAATATGTTTGGGATGTGGGAGAAAAATAAAAGAATAAGAAAAAACCAACATATACTGTACAAAAGGAAAACACACAAGCGCAAAACCAGGAGCGGACTGGCCATTAGGGCAATGCCCGGAGGGCCGCGGACTCTGGTCTGGTCATGGGCCGGCCGTTTCATGAAATAAATTTTATGTACTGGTTACTGTTTGACATTAAAATTAATTTTCTAAGTTAATCAACATTATCTGTCTTGTACTGTGATTTATATAGTTCTATATAATATACCATATTACGTCATCAAGATGTTTCAGTTGTCAGTACACAACGTTCCTGTGAAAAATTTGGTCAAAATTGCTTTTTGCCGATTTCTGTTTCGATACCGATACATTTCAGTTAGCATATACATTATTACAATTTATTTTATCTCATATCTAGTATTTAAATTTTTCGGTACTAATAATTAGTTTAGATTATATACTCAGCAAAAAAAGAAACGTCCCTTTTTCAGGACTGTGTATTTCAACAATAATGTTTTAAAAATCCAAATAACTTTACAGATCTTCATTGTAAATTGTTTAAACAATGTTTTCCATGCATGTTCAATTAACCATAATCAATTAATTAACATGCACCTGTGGAATGAGACCTTAACAGCTTACAGAAAGTAAGCATTTAAGGTCACAGTTCTAAAAACGCAGGACACTAAAGAGACTTGTCTACCGACTATGAAAAACACCCAAAGAAAGATGCCCAGGGTCCCTGCTCATCTGCGTGAACGTGCATTAGGCATGCTGCAGGGAGGCATGAGGACTGCTGATGTGGCTAGGGCAATAAATTGCCATGTCTACACTGTGAGACGCCTAAGACAGCGCTACAGGGAGACAGGAAGGACAGCTGATCATCCTCGCAGTGGAAGACCACGTGTAACAACACCTGCACAGGATCGGTACATCCGAATATCACACCTGCGTGACAGGTACAGGATGGCCACAACAACTGCCCGAGTCACACCAGGAACACACAATCCCTCCATCAGTGCTCAGACTGTCCGCAATAGGCTGAGAGAGGCTGGACTGAGGGCTTGCAGGCCTGTTGTAAGGCAGGTCCTTACCAGACATCACCAGCAACAACGCCGCCTATGGGCACAAACCCACCTTCGCTGGACCAGACAGGAGTGGCAAAAAGTGCGTGAGTTCCTGCATGACAGCAATGTCAGTGTTCTGCCATGGCCAGCGAAGAGCCCAGATCTCAATCCCATTGAGCACGTCTGGGACCTGTTGGATCGCAGGGTGAGGGCTAGGGCTATTCCCCCCCAGAAATGTCCAGGAACTTGCAGGTGCCTTGGTGGAAGAGTGGGGTAACATCTCACAGCAAGAACTGACAAATCTGGTCCAGTCCATGAGGAGGAGATGCACTGCAGTACTTCAAGCAGCTGGTGGCCACACCAGATACTGACTGGTACTTTTGATTTTGAGCCTCCCTTCATTCAGGGACACATTGTGAAACATTTTTAGTTTATGTCTTATGGTGTTGACTCTTTTAGTGTTCATACAAATATTTATACATTAAGTCTACTGAAAGTAAAAACAGTTAAAAGTCAGGGGACGTTTCTTTTTTTGCTGAGTATATATTATACATTTTATTGTTCTTTGGTCGTTGGCATGAGCGATAATTAGTAGTTTTCAGCTGCGATTAGTATGATGAAATAAAGTTATAAAGCACAGGATAGGAATTTTTCATATTAGGACGGAACATTCATAGTTTATCGTTAAGTTAATGGCAAGTAGCAAGCCGCGTACTCATCACAAATTTTAAGAAAATTACAATGAATAATGGGCTCATCAACTCACTCGTTGAAGGATGCCCGGGCCGGTTTCGAGACCCAGTCCGCTCTTGCTCAAAACAGACAGTGATCATCCGAGGATTAATACCCAGCCTCTAAGAACTAACCATAGAGCAACAGCATAATAATTGTTAACATCTAGTGCCTTTGGAAAATATTCAGATCACTTCACTTTTTTAACATTTTGTTATGTTGCAGCATTGTTCTGAAATCATTTAAATTCATTTTTCCTTCATCAAGCAACACTCAATACCCAGGAATGTTAAAGCGGAAAAGGGAATTCTGAAAATGTATTAAAAATTTTAAAAATGAAATGTCAAACTGACACAACTATTCAAATCCCTTATGATGACACTTGACATTTTGCTCAGGCGCATCCCATTCTATTGACTGATTGAACGTTATTATGAAAGGCATACATACACCTGTCTATAGAAGGTCCCACAATCGAGTCAAAGCCAAGTCATGAGGTTGAAGAAATTGCCTGTAGAGTTTAGGAACAGGATTGTGTGGAGGCAAAGATCTTTGGAAGAGTATAAAACATTTTGAAGCATTAAAGGTTCTCAAGCGTACAATGGCCTTATTTTGACTTAATTTTATTTATATAAGTGAAAAAATATTCTAACTGTGGGAAAAAGTAATTGCTTCCTAGTTAAATCAGCCAAAGTAATGGGATATTTAGAGTAAGCTGATTGAACCCAGACAGTACAGCCAGTTCTACACAATGTAAACCTCACTTATGTTGACCCTTTACCATAAGAGTACAGTTGCCAGCTCTGAGGTTCAACAAACACAGAAAGTCACAACCAAAAGGAAAAGATCAGGAAACAACATTGTTGATGCACAGTACAGGGTGTCCTCGGGTTACAACGTCTCGACATACAACGTTTCGAGTTTATAATGCTCACTCCCATAAAAACCTTTAAAAAATTGAGACATAAGAAGGAATAAAGGTAAGGATTTTTTTATACTCATTTTTTCTGTTACTACAGTACAGTGTACAGTACAGTATATTTCTGTCCTTTTCCTTTTTCTGTGGCTTAGTTGTGTATTTATGTTTTAGATTATGATTTTGCAAATGTGTTAGGATAGGTAAGTGACTTAGGCTAGGGTGTGTTTCGACTTACACCAAAATTCGGGTTACATCACTGTCGTAGGAACAGAACTGCATTGTAACCCAAGGACCCCTTGTATATCGGTCTTAAAAGGGCTACAAAGCCATTTCTAAAGCTTTGGGACTCCAAACCGCAAATGGAAAACACTTTCTCACAGCAACGAATCTTCCTAGGAGTGGCCAGCCTGCCAAAGCATCATGTCATCCAGCAAGTCGCAAAGACTCTAATAAACATCCAAACAACAGTAGGCTCTCTTACCTCTGCAAAGACGTGTGTTGATGACTCCAAAGTTGGAAACACTGAACAAGCATGTGCTCCATTGGAAAGCAGCAAAGTAGAAACCTCTGCTAGATGCTGACATATAAATGCTTGTCTGCCATTTGCCATGAAGCACCTGGATGATCCCTGAGACTTCTGGGAGGATTCTTTATAGACAGACAGAATAAAAGTGAAAGCTTTCTGATGATGTAGGTCACATTGTACTTGCCATACAGCAAACACAATATAAACAGCTGGAATGTTACACCAACAGTCAAAAGATGGTGGTGGTATTGTGATGGCATGGGGATACTCTGTTCACTCAGCTTCTCGATGACTTAATCTAACTGAATGAAGACGTTTGCTTTTGTATGAGGAAACTATTTAGGAGAATATTCAGTCATCTATATGTGAACTAAACATGAAGTGTAGTCCAGTCATGCAATAAGGCAAAAATACAAAACACAAAAGCAAGGCCAAATCCTAATGGGGAAAAAGATGTAAAATTTAAATTTTGCACTGGCCTAGTCCAAGTCCAGATGTATACCCAGTAGCAAGAGATGAAAAGAGCTGTTGTTGAAAAAAAAAAAAAACTACAAATGACTCAGAGTTAAACCAGCTATGCAAGGAAGAATGAGCTACAAGTACTACACAGAGATCTGAAAGTGTAGGACAGACGCAGCCAGTCAGGTAGGTTAGTTAGACACTATATAATCAATAGATAGATAGATAGATAGATGCTGTACTTTATTAATCCCCAAGGGGAAATTCACATACTCCAGCAGCAGCATACTGGTTAAAAATAATATTAATTAAAGAGCAATAAAAGTGCAGTGCAAGTTAAAAAATGCAAGGTGGAGAGTGCAAGGCAGGTATAACAATTGTCGCAGATAGGGGGCAGAATCGCTCCCTTGAACCCCTGTCCAAGACTCCAGACACCAAGTAAAAATCCAAATATTGAATTTATTCTTCTGCAACAGTGCACAAAGCACCCTTTCTTCCACAATACTCATAAATCAAACACAATTGCAATACTAAACAATCCTCCGACTCCCAGACGCGTTGCCCTCCTACCACCCAGCTCCGCTTAACGCTCTGGTGTCTTTCTTAGTCTTTTATATCCCCTGACCTGGTAGTGTTCCCACAGTCCTTTAGTTCATAATTCCTTTTTACTTCCGGGTCAGATAAAAAGTCCTTCTTCACCCCGGAAGCACGTCACTTCCGCAGTCGCTTTGCCTATGACGCACTTCTGGGTTATAGGGCACCTGTGACTCTCTGGGCCTCCCTGCAGCGTCCTCTATTGGCCCCTGGGGTATCCAGCAGGTTTGTAAGGGAAAACTCCATAGTCCATGATTCCCTGCTGGCATCCGGGGCGCCTCCATGCTGCAGGGAGAGCTCCATCTGGGGGTATTGGCTGTGATGACAAGCCGGCCATAGACCACACAGTCTATAATCTTGTGTAGTGTTAACGTTTACCTCCCGGGTGGAATTGAAGATTCGCATAGCGTGAGGGAGGAACGATCTCCTCAGTCTGTCAGTGGAGCAGGACGGTGACAGCAGTCTGTCGCTGAAGCTGCTCCTCTGTCTGGAGATAACACTGTTCAGTGGATGCAGTGGATTCTCCATGATTGACAGGAGCCTGCTCAGCGCCCATCGCACTGCCATGGATGTCAAACTGTCCAGCTCCATGCCTACAATAGAGCCTCCCTTCATCACCAGTTTGTCCAGGCGTGAGACGTCCTTCTTCTTTATGTTGCCTCCCCAGCACACCATCACGTAGAAGAGGGCTCTCGCCACAACCGTCTGATAGAACATCTGAAGCATCTTATTGCAGATGTTGAAGGACGCCAGTCTTCTAAGGAAGTATAGTCAGCCCTGTCCTCTCTTGCACAGAGCATCAGTGTTGGCAGTCCAGTCCAATTTATCATCCAGCTGCACTCCCAGGTATTTATAGGTCTGTACCCTCCTCACACAGTCACCTCTCATGATCATGGGGTCCATGAGGGGCCTGGGTCTCCAAAAATCCACCACCAGCTCCTTGGTTTTGCTGGTGTTCAGGTGTAAGTGGTTTGAGTCGCACCATTTAACAAAGTCCTTGATTAGGTTCCTATACTCCTCCTCCTGCCCACTCCTGATGCAGCCCATGATAGCAGTGTCATCAGCAAACTTTTGCATGTGGCAAGACTCCGAGTTGTATTGGAAGTCTGATGTATAAAGGCTGAACAGGACCGGAGAAAGTACAGACTCCTGTGGCGCTCCTGTGCTGCTGACCACAATGTCAGACCTGCAGTTCCCGAGACACACATACTGAGGTCTGCCTGTAAGATAGTCCACGATCCATGGCACCAGATATGAATCTACTCCCATCTCTGTTAGCTTGTCTCTAAGGAGCAGAGGTTGGATGGTGTTGAAGGCGCTAGAGAAGTCCAGAAACATAATTCTTACAGCACCACTGCCTCTGTCCAAGTAGGAGAGAGTTCGGTGTAGCATATAGATGATGGCATCCTCCACTCCCACCTTCACCCGGTATGCGAACTTTAGAGGGTCGAGGGCATGGTGGACCTGTGGCCTCAGATGGTGAAGCAGCAGCCGCTCCATGGTCTTCATCACATGTGATGACAGCGACAGGGCTGAAGTCATTCAGCTCACCAGGACGTGATACCTTTGGGACTGGGGTGATGCAAGATGTTTTCCAAAGCCTTGGGACTCTCCCCTGTTCCAGGCTCATGTTGAAGATGCGCTGTAGAGGACTCTCCAGCTCCAACGCACAGGCCTTCAACAGTCGTGGTGATACTCCATCTGGACCCACTGCTTTGCTGGCACGAAGTCTCCTCAACTCTCTGCTTACCTGAGCTTCTGTAATTGTGGGTAAGGATGTCTCACCTATGCTGGTATCAGCAGAAGGATGGGTGGAGGATGCAGTACTCCGAGGTAAGAGTAGGTTAGGGTGGTCAAACCTGTTAAAGAAGTTGTTCATCAGGTTTGCTCTCTCCACGTCTCTCTCGATGGTGGCACCCCACTTCGAGCTGCAGCCAGTGATGATCTTGCATCCCATCCCACACTTCCTTCATGCTGTTATTCTGCAATTTCTGCTCCAGCTTTCTCCTGTATTGCTCCTTCGCCGCCCTGAGCTGGACTCGGAGTTCCTTCTGCATGCGCTTGAGCTCATGCTGATCACTGCCTTTAAAAGCCTTTTTTTCTGGTTCAAAAGGCCCTTGATGTCACTTGTAATCCATGGCTTGTTGTCAGCATAGCAGCGTACTGTTCTTACTGGAACTACAATGTCCATACAGAAGTTGATGTAGTCAGTAGTGCAGTCAACAACCTCCTCAATGTTCTCACTATGTGACTCCTGCAGGATATCCCGATCCGTAGTTCCAAAGCAATCTCTCAGAGCCTGGTCTCTCTCAGGGGACCATTTCCTGAATGAGCGTGTGGTTGTAGGTAGCTCCCTCACTCTTGGTTTGTAGTAAGGCTGAAGCAGAACCAGGTTATGATCTGCTTTCCCAAGAGCAGGCAGTGGGGTGGCTTTGTATGCTCCTTTAACGTTTGCATACAGTAGGTCAATAGTCCTATTTCCCCGGGTGTTACAATCCACATACTGGGAGAAGGCAGGTAATGTTTTGTCCAGTGTCACATGGTTAAAGTCTCCAGAGATTAGTACAAGTGCCACGGAGTGCTGTGTTTGTAGTTTGGCAAAAGCAGCGTGGATGATGTCACTCGCTATCTCCACGTACGCCCGAGGAGGGATATAAACAATAACAACAATGACGTGTCCAAACTCTCTGGGCAAGTAATAGGGGCGCAGACTTACGGCCAACAGTTCGATGTCCCTACAGCAAGGTTACTGCGGCAATTCAATTTGTTAACACAGATGGACACGAGATCAATTCTGCAAAGCATGGAACACCTTGTGTTTTACTGTACACAGCAATTTTCAAAGCTGCAAACGTCTTCTGTGTCCATTTGAATACTAACATTTAATTCAAAAGCTGGATGAGCTCTGGTTCCCCTCTGGAACTTCCAGGTTACTTCCACCTTTGTTTCCACGTATTGCAGGCTCAGTAATCTGTGCAGGACTTCTTTTTTGGAGCTATTAAGGTCTATAAAAAATCTGCTTACTTCTTGCCACAGTCTCTTTTGGATCCCACCATTAACACCAAATGTTGGATGGAAACCAACCAGACAGATTACTGTAGCAATTCAGTCACACAGAGCAGGTAGATATCAGACCAGTTCTGTGAAGAATACAACAGCCTGGGTTTTATTGTACACAGCAATTATCAAAAATAAGCAGTGGGATGCCATAATAATTATACTGTGCTTCAAAGAAATAAAGTGTGCAAAATCACATTACTCTTTTAAAAGTCCCACTTACATATAAATCTTAAAATGGAATTACAGGTGAACATAAAAACAGAAAACAAAAATGTTGCCCAAACTAACAGCCTTATATACTGTGTGTAAGTTAGATGCCTGTTCCTATGAGATCCCATTTAGCAAAGTATAAACTGACCATTTTTGTTTTATAAAAAAAAAGAACAAACTTAGAGATATACAAGTAAAAAGAGAAAAAGGAAGGGAATTGTTTTTCTAAACCTACTACTAGATTAAAAAAGATAGTCTTAAATTACCAACATGATTGTTTCACTTTCCACCTCTTGTAAATTTGTGTGGTACCCTTCAGGCTTTATCACTGCATGTCTTGTGCTGTGTGGTCCTTTAACCCAGGGGTTCCCAAACCTTTGGACGTCAAGTACCACCTGAGGTTAAGTGAGTTGCGTTGCGTACCACCCGCACCTTGTTGAAAGGGAGGGAGAGCTGTAAGGGGGGGGGGGGGTTCGGGTCTAAACCGCCCCGAAATCTGAATAAAAGTTAAAGAATTGGAAGAAATTATGCATAAAATTAATGAAAAAATTTGTGCACGTACATGAATTGATAAATTCCGCCCCGAAACTAAATCCTGCCTTCGGCCTGTATGTGACGCAGTTACCGAAGACGAAATGGTATCGTCTTTGTGCTTAGATCTAGTGACTACGATGTGATACAGCGGCAGTGCACGTATAACAACAAACACGAACGGTTTCTGTGAGGCAGAGTTACCGAAGACTAAATAGTGTCGGCGTTGTGCTTTCATCTAGTGACCAAAAGCTCAAACTGTGAAGAAGCAGAAGTTGACTTCCGCGAAACGGAATTATGGTAGCGTTAAATGAACTAAATACTGATTCGAATAGCAGGTTTTATTTATTCAGATGACGAAATTTCACACCACACTAAATTTGGGAATCCACGTATTATTGTATTTAAACAGTTTTATTGGTTTTTGCTCACAACAGGCTTGTCATAAAGGGTTTTGCACAGATAAATTAAATTTCAGGGACTGCGATGCGTACCACCAGTGGTATGCGTACCACAGTTTGGGAACCACTGCCTTAACCCACTCACACATGCACTGTAGCTCTCCATGCCAGTAAATGCAACATCCCATTTCTAGTTTACAATCTGTTTTCTTTCACTCAGTAGTACAATGACCTTTGCTCTTAAACCATAAAATAAAGATTATCTTTGACAGAAAGAACCATAAAACATTTAATTCAAATGGCAAAATTAACAGTAATAACTTAAACTTAACATATGCATATAATATAAAGGAATACAAATTTCGTAAGTCTAAAACATTAAGTAACAGTAATGATAGGCATCATTGCTTTCGTCACACCTCTAAATTTCTTAGTTTGTGGACTCAATTTTTTTTTTAAAAGGACAAAAGTAAAGCAATTCATTCCTAACTTGATATTTCACCACCACATGATAAGGCCATAGAGCTACATTCCACAAGATATTCTTGAATTAGTATATCACTTTCTTTTCATCCATGATGGCCCTTTACCATTAAACACTCTCTGCCCAGTAAGTGGTACTTAAAGGACTTGAAAGCCCATTTAAAAGCTAAGCATTAGTTTTCCACAGTTTCATAGTTGGCTTTCAACTAATGATGTAAGCTACTAGTCTTAACTCCTTTAGGATTTCCTTGTAACAAAACAGCTCCCATTTCAAAAGTGGAAGCATCTGTTTGAAGCGTAAAACTCTTATCAAGATCTGGACTCATCAAAATGGGTTCCAAGCTTGTTTTTTTTTTTTTTTTAATTCTTTAAAAGCATTTTCAAATGCTTTAGTCCACAGAATTTTATTATGGGCAGTTTTGTTGGTGAAATCAGTCAAAACAGTGCTAAGAAGGCTCTAACCCACAGGTGTCAAACTCCAGGCCTGGAGGGCCGCAGCGGCTACAGGTTTTTATTCTAACCCTTTTCCAAATCAGTGACCTGTTTTCACTGCTAATTCACATTTTAATAGCCCTGTTAGAAGGATTCAGTCCTCTGAATTGATTCGTTTCCTCATTAAAATGCAGCCAAACAGAAATGAGACGTGAAACGAGCCAACAGATGACCAGCTAAACTGGGACTTCAAACTCCAACCAGTTTCTTAACGAGAAGCCAATTCTTGCTGTTAATTAAACTCGTTATTTAATTCCATGGCTTGTTGTTGCTCTCGTTCTGCCACAGCTGACGTTTCCAAAACTGTTGATTTTCTGTTTTTCATAACAAAATCATCAAAGTGTTTTGGTGAGTTGAGAGATCAACCTTACTGAGACCTTCACCTTTCTTTATTTTCAGATATTATGTGATGTGGCGGCTTGTTTTGTGTCTTATTATTATTTGGTTGCTAATGAAGGAAAAAGAAACAACTAAGGGCCTGAGTCAAGTTAATTAAAAGAAGTAATCAGCAGCAACAACTGGTCACTAATTCAGAAGATGGTTAGAATGAAAACCTGCAGCCACTGCGGCCCTTCAGGACTGGAGTTTGACACCCCTGCTCTAACCTGCATGCAAAGCCTTTGAAAATTCTATACCACCTCAACTTTATCCACCTGAGGTTGTATAATACCTTGTCCCTAAAGGTACCCCAGAAATCACACCTTTGCCAGTGAAACTTTGGATGGATTTAATTTAGAGCAGCTTTTTTCAGTCTATCCAACACTACAGACAGGTGCTACAAATGTCTATTATAAAAAAAAAAATCTTGGAAGGAGACGATACATAATTTTCTCGGAGACACTTTAACGTCCCGCGAGACAAGGCAGTGAGACAAAAGGATGGCTGATGTACAGGCTTTTAAATGATCGACGCACAGCGTGACAAGCAGAACACGCAACTCAGCAGCAGCAACACCAAGCCAGCAGCTGATCCGACCACATCTCCTTAGCGTAAGTCCAGGCCCAACCTTCACAATGTGAGCATGAGAGATGCGTAGAGGCTGGCATGTAGCGCACCTGGGGGGGGGGCAATGATGCGAGCAGGGGGAAAGGACCCCTAGTACTGTATATTATAATGTCATCAAGGGAAGCCACCTCAAAATCAATACTTGGTCCATGAAGCATTGAAAAGTGAAGGGAGCTCAACGATATCCAAACAGCATAATGAAAAACCGGTAGAATTCAAATTGGTCGATTTGTTTCAAACCTAGTTTTGTTAAACTTGACTTGCTCGTATGGATTGTTGTTTGATTCTAATAAAATTTGTAAAATGTTAAAAAAAAAAATAATTCAAAAATTGGGTCTGAAAAGCTGTGCACTTTCAACAATTAGCTGCATTGGGCACTTGCCAGTACCCATGACACAAATCTAAAATGCTGATATTCTGGGTCTGTTCAAACCTTTCCACCAGTTCATCTATACGTGACATATGACAGGTTTTAAATTTTGATACCGAGTTTAACCTTCAAAAGTCTATACAAAGTCTAATGCTCCCTGCCTTCTAATATAACGAGGCTGCCCCATTCATTAAGAGTATTCAAAAACACCTAACTCCAAAGTTACTTGTATTTCCTCCTTAAGAAATAAACCCATTTTCTGTGGAATTTGATAAGTTCATCACTAAATAAGCCCTGAACCTTTAATTATGAACTTGATGTCCCACTACTCTTGTCCTTCCTGGTGTTCCTTGAAACATCTCTTCTGGGAAAATAGTTTATAGCTGGCATTCTTGCTCTTTATCAGATGACTAACATTTCCTCCCGAAATGTCTGCATAAAGAAAGTTTTTTAGACTCAACTTCGGGGGCATGCCACGTCTTAAGTAAGTTAACATGGTAGACCTGTTTTGTTTTTGTTTTAATCTGGTGTGTCTATTTCTTAAGTTAACAGGAAGCACCATTTGTAGTACATTTTTTTGACCTTGCCCTTTGCCTAACAGCATACTCTAATGGGGAGGCATGTGCAATAGGACCTGTTCTTCTGGTTGCAGGGTACCTTCCCCAAGTGTTTCTCATTATACCAAGTCTTTTGATCTTGTTGGGCATCAGTCATGCGCTGATGGACTCTTGTAGACATCCCTCATCTGCAAAACGTAACCGACCACACTATTCAGCAACAGACTGCTGTCACCGTCCTGCTTCACTGACAGACTGAGGAGATCGTTTCTCCCCCACACTGTGCGACTCTTCAATTCCACCCAGGTGTGTTCTGGGGGGAGATAAACGTTAACATTATACAAGGTTATTGTCTGTTATACCTGCAATTTTATCACTCTTTAATTTAATATTGTTTTTTATCAGTATGCTGCTACTGGAGTATGTGAATTTCTCTTTGGGATTAATAAAGTATCTATTTATCTATCAACGAGGTGCGATCCAGAAGTTCCCGGAATGCTTTTATTTAAAAGCATACACACCAAATAACAATTAATGGTGAACAGTTTCTTCAAAATAGTCACCCGCTGAGTTGAAGCACCTCTGGAAATCGTTTTTTGTCAGTGTGCTCAAGACGCCAGTTGTTACCGCTTGGATCTCCTCCACCGTCTCAAATCTGCGTCCCTTGAGCCTCATCTTCATCTTAGGAAATAAAAAAAAAAATCAGACGGCACTAAATCAGGGGAGTACGGAGGGTGGGAGATGGCAGTAAACTTTGCAGAAGCCAAAAATTCGCGCACAATCAGAGATGTGTGAGCTGGTGCCTTGTCGTGATGCAAAAGAAATGACTTGTCAGCCCACATCTGAGGACGTGTTCAGTGAATTCGATTTCGCAAACGCCTTACAACATCCCTGTAGAATACTCCATTCACCGTCTGTCCTTGTGGCACAAATTCCTTGTGGATGACACCCTTCACATCAAAGAAGCAAATGAGCATTGACTTGGTGTTGCTGTGAACTTGTCGAGCTTTTTTGGGGTCTTTCAAATCACTCTTTTTCACGAACAACCCTTCACAGACACAACCGAAGTTTAAACAAGAACTGCAACTTGAAAAACAAGTGCGCTGAAGTTATAACACGTGATAAAACTCTCAAGGACAACTTGAACTGCTATCTGGCGCCGATTGATATAACCAAACCCTTCTGGCTGCAGAATAAATGCATTCCGGGAACTTTTGGATCGCACCTCGTATCTATTCTGCTCCATCTGTTCCATTTCCCGTGACTTTCTAAGGACATTCAGAGGAACTTTAATTTCCTTTTGCATACAATAATTCAAAGGGAGAAAATCCTGTGGTTACCTGTGATACTTCTTTATAGGTAAACAATAAGGAATACCCATCATTTCCCATTCCAGCTACATATTTCTTGACCATTTCCTTTAAAGTTCAATTAAATCTTTCACCTAATGCCCCACCTCTTGGGAACTGAACCCACAAAGCACAAAGAAAGAGAGAACACATAAAACATACATAGTGAATAAAATGATTAATAGCGATAACACATATAGAAAGATGACAAACATTAGAAAAATAATACTTTACAATAAACAAAGAAGACACATGAAAAGGAAAATAAATATATGCCAGAGAACACAACATGGCTGAAACATGACATTCCTAAACCTACTAAGATAGTCATAAATTACCAACAGGAATAATTCATTCTCTGCCTTTTGTAAATTTCTGTAGTATGCTCCTGACTTATTTCATTTAGTGTCTTGTGCTGTGTGCTCCCTTAACCCAGAAGACCGATTCACACGCACACTGCAGCTCCCCATGCCAGTAAGTTCAACATCCTCTTCATAGTTTATCATCTGTTTCCTACTTCTACTCTGTATTACACTGACCTTTGCTCTTTTTAAACCATAAAATATTGATTAACTTTCAAACAAAGTGCTGCACAACAGTTAATATTAAGGAATGTAACTTCAGCTTAACACTATGCAGATAACATAAACACATACACATTTCAGCATTCTAAGATATTAATTAACAGTAATGATAGGCATCACTGCCTTCATCACAGAAACTGATATGAATTACAGGAGGTGTCTGTCTGCAGTTATTGCAGCTAATGGTTGTGCAGCCAGATGTTACCTATAAAGAGGCATTTACTTTTCACATTAAATCAGCTAGTTTTGTACAACTTTGTTCATTCAGCAATACAGTCATATGAAAAAGTTTGGGAACCCCTCTCAATTCTTTGAATTTTTGTTTATCATTGGCTGAGCTTTCAAAGTAGCAACTTCCATTTAATATATGACATGCCTTATGGAGACAGTAGTATTTCAGCAGTGACATTAAGTTTATTGGATTAACAGAAAATATGCATCATAACAAAATTAGACAGGTGCATAAATATGGGCACCCCAACAGAGATATGACATCAATACTTAGTTGAGCCTCCGTTTGCTCCTTTGAGCCTCTAGACGCCTCCTATAGTCTTTGATGAGTGTCTGGATTCTGGATGGAGGTATTTTTCACCATTCTTCCATACAAAATCTCTCCATTTCAGTTCAATTTGATGGCTGCCGAGCATGGACAGCCTGTTTCAAATCATCCCATAGATTTTCAATGATATTCAAGTCAGGGGACTGTGACGGCCATTCCAGAACATTGTACTTCTCCCTCTGCATGAATGCCTTTGTAGATTTCGAGCTGTGTTTTGGGTCATTGTCGTGTTGGAATATCCAACCCCTGCGTAACTTCAACTTTGTGACTGGCCAACTCAACCAGCACATGCCCAGTTCAAATTCAAGTTCAAAGTTTATTGTCATGTGCACGGTAAGGAAATAAGTTTCCCTGTACAATGAAATTCTTTCTTTGCTGTCCACACCAAATGACAAAACCAACGTATAAAGATAAACATAAATAATAAGTAGCAGATAATAAGTATCAGAGGCAGCATACAGTATAAAAACAGAATTAAAGTATAAAGTGTAATGTGCAGGTAGGTGTGTGATGGACAAGTCCAATACAGTTGTGTAAGGTAGATAGAATGAGGTGGCCCAGGGTTATAAACTCAAGTCAGTTATTTAGGAGTCGAATGGCCTTGGGAAAGAAAGAGTTCTTTCGCCTGGAAGTCCTGCATTTCATACGTCTATACCTCCTGCCTGAGGGTAGAAGTGTGAACAGTTCATGTTGGAGGTGAGTCGAGGCAGTTCTCCTGCGGACTCTGCAGTTGTAAATGCTCTGCAGAGAGGGCAGTGGGGTCCTGGTGATCTTCTCAGCAGTCTTTACCACTCTCTGCAGGCGTTTGCGGTCCATAGCAGTAGTGTTGCCATACCACACGGTGGTGCAGCTGGTCAAGATGCTCTCAACAATGCAGATGTAAAAGTTGCTGAGGATCTTAGTCGTCATACCAAACTTCCTCAGCCTCCTCAGAAAGTACAGCCGCTGTTGAACCCTGTTGACCAGTTATGTGTTGTTAAGAGTCCAAGTGAGGTCCTCACTGACGTAGACACCCAGGTATTTAATACTGCTTACCCTTTCCATTTCAAGCCCTCGGATGAACAGTGGCCGATGAGGTCTCCTCTCCTTCCTCATGTCCTCATGCTACTTATATGGGAGGAATTATTTAATAATAATTATTATTATTTAATAATTGCCATTATTAGTGTATAAATGGATATAAATAATTGCATGTAAACGATTCGGCAAAATCTGTTGTATGTAAACGATACTGTTTTAAACGTTATTGTTTTTTCAACAGAAAACCCGGTTTCCACGTCTACCTGTATTAGTTTAAATGGCACTTTTGCCACTCGCAATAGGGCGGACGCGCTGACGTATCGTGTCGACTTGGCAACACAGTGAATGCGGCGTCTATCTATATAATATATGTCTATGGCTGTGATGGCTTTCCTTAGTCCGTACTTCGCAGCTTTGTACTCCGCCTCAGTGCCTGATCTAAATGCATGAGAAAGGGCACGCAGCATGTGGCGTACCAGACTGTTTATCCAGGGCTTCTGTAAGGGGAACTTCCTGACTGGTATTGTGGGCACGATGTTGTCAATACAGGTGCTAATGTACCCAGTCACGTACCCAGCATAGTCCTGTATGCTGATCGAAGAGTCCTCTAGAGTGGCTGCAACCCTAAACACATCCCAGTCTGTCCGAGCAAAACAGTCCTGCAGGGTGCTCTCAGTCTATGGGGTCCAAAGTTTAACTTACTTAATGATAGGGTTTGTTTGTTTCAGCCTTTGTCTGCAGGCTGGGTACAAGAAGAGAGTGACATGGTGTGATTCTCCGAAGTGGGGGCGGGGTGCAGCCATGTATGCACCGCGTATGTTGCTGTAAACATGATCCAGTGTGTTCTTCTCACGGCAAGGGTGGGAATGTTCACGTGTTGGTGGCATTTGGGAAGTATAGTCCGTAAACTGCACAGATTAAAGTCGCCATCTGCAATAAAAACAGCATCGGGATGAGCCGTCTCTAAAGCGCTGATGACGTCATGGAGTTTGCCGAGCGCTGCTGCGCAGTTAGCTCGCGGTGGTATGTAAACAGCGGACAGAAACACAGCAGTGAATTCCCTCGGTATATAATAGGGTCGGCATTTCAGCAGTAAAAACTCTCCATCTTGTGAGCAGTACTTATAAACAGTCCGTACAGCTCCACACCACATGTTGTTAATAAACATACACACACCCTTTAACCCTACCGGAGGCTGCGGTACGGTTTCCACGGTGTGCACGGAGTGAGTCTGTAGCTCAGGGGTGCCCACACTTTTTCGGCTTGTGAGCTACTTCTAAAATGACCAGGTCGAAATAAGATATATATATATATATATATATATATATATATGAGTATACTTTATACATAAAACGTATGTTGTCGTACCTTGCATAACTGAATAACCTTTATGGCACAATAACAATCCAATACATTTATGGTCACTATTTGGATTTAATAATCGTCATGTGGGAAAAGGCTGACTCGCATAAATAAGTAGAGCAGAGTAATGCAGTCAAGGAGCTTTTGAATTCAGCCGAGTGAAAAATGATGTCTGTCTGATTAACTGCGATTTTTGTTCCCTCTCCTTTCTCATTCTCAGATCGCTTTTTGGAAGGACGTCAGTTTGGTAGTTTTTATGAACAGTTCGAAAATGCCTTTCTACATTTTCCTTCTTTGGAATAGCAATGATCAGAGCTGGCCCTAGACAATTTCGGGCCCAAAGCACACTGATACCGAGGGCCCCGTAAAGGGCCCGACCCCTGCAGCTAGGGGATTCCGGGGCAGTTCTTTCTAACAAAATGAAAATATATTGATATGAAGGAAAGTGATGGCTTTACGAAGAGAAGGGCCTCTTTTATGCTCTGCCGAGAATGCAGTGCAGCGGAGCGGCCCTGACTGAAGCGTAAGTGGCCGCCTACTGAGGACAGAGGCACAGATGAGTCGTGGAGGCGGCAACAGGTGCGCGGGTCTGAGTGAAGCGTAATGAAGATTGGAGTGACAAGTGGAGATGTCTACGTGGAGTAATTAGGTGATGGAATATGTTGCCCGTGAATTATATATATAAAAAAAAATAGTAATAGAGATTGAAGTGAAGGAGTCTGTTGCTCCATTGGGCCCTCCGCAGCAGCGTCGCATCATAGGAAAAAAAAAAAAAAACCTTGGGCGCAGTGGGCCTGAAGCGGTCGCTTCGTTCCTTCGCCCTAAGGCCGGCCCTGCAATGATAGATTGACAGATCAGCCAAACGCACTTCGATTGTGACATTGTGAAAAAAAAATTCCTCTTCCAGTTCCACATCCAGCACATACCCTCCCCAAACAATTTTTTTTAAATCCCGTCTTTAGTCGATATAAATTGGAAGGCTATCTAGATCACAGCCAGAGTTTTGCAGTAGCTCGCGCGTTTGATCGTGCGTGCGGGATGACCAGTGTGTTAGAAGAGAATAGATCTCAGACTGGCCGCCCTGTATGTCAATCAAGTGGCAAATGCCATAGGGAGGATATATGATAGACTAACGTTTAAAAAAATTTTTTTTAATGTAACGCGATCTACCTGCACTACCTTTGCGATCGACACATTGGGCACCCCTGCTGTAGCTGTATGGCGCATTCTAGGACTTTGTCCGAAAGCCAAGTCTCCGTGAAAATCAGAACGCAGGACTCTCTTATTTCCCCTTGCGCTGTAATCCTGGCTCTTAGCTCATCCAGTTTGTTTTCCAGAGACCGCACGTTGGCTAGCAGGAGGCTGGGTAGCGGTGGTCGGCTAGCGCGCGCTTTCAGCCTAGCGTGGAGCCCTCCCTTCTTGCGTCGCCGTCTCTGGAGCACTCCCCTGTGGTCAGCCCGATCACTTGAGCTCAGTGCTACGGGGTCTTCCTGGTTGTGGTTGTGGTGTTGGCTGCAGGAGCGAACAATGAATTGTCAGTATAGGAGACCACATTTCTAGGAGCAGAATTGGGCTCAAACAAAAATTCCTGAAACTGTCTGTGATGAAGAATGGCAGCTCTGATGAAATTAACACAGGGCACCACATCTGTCGTGGAAGGCTTGCACTTACTTGCTTTGCAATGCAATGCTTGCAGGTTCCGGCAGTATATGACAATTGGGCACATATGGCCACATTCATCTGTGACCAACTACTTCTCTCACAGTAAACACCATGCTTGGAGCTCCATTGGATGTCATGCTGGGTAGCTTGGCCCTCGTACACTGTAAAAAATCAATCCTACTCCCAATTAAAAAATATTAAGTAACTGATTACAATGTGCTTTTTGAGTTTGCTCAACATTACACTGACAAATCCTGCCAATTACAAAATTTGACTTCACTGGATACAAGCTACACTATGCCAAACTAAAAAAATTAAATTAGCTTAAGTAGAAATAACTAATATGTAAAACAGCAATTAGCCCATCTAACATAAATTTTACAGCTGTGTCAATGTCATCTCTAATTGGCGTAACTAAAAAATCTATGTTGAATAAACCTAAGTAAATTTAAGCAAACTTCAAGGTAGTAATTCAACAAATTAATATATTTATTTTTTGCAAACTCAAAAAGCACATTGTAATCAGTTACTTAAGAACTCTGAGTATATTGAGCAAAATATTCTATTTTAACACAAAAGAAAAAAACAGCTTTTTGAAAATAATGCAGCTTTATTTTCTTAGACATGGCATTACATTATTATTACAATGTGAAATATGAAAATCCCTTATATTAATGTATTTAAATTCAGTACGTTCAAATTTTGTCTTAACATTGTTATCATTACTAATAACCACAAGCCTTGCCATCTCTGATGTTGTGGAATCTTAATTTGAAAAGTGTTACATCAATAATTCCAAAATGTCATTTTGAACAGATCCTGAACAGGGTAAAGGGATTCTGTCATAACATTAACACTAATGTGCAACTGAGGAAGAATTTCACACAAAGAAAAGCAGCTATAGCAAATTTAATCTAAAATCAAAAGACAAACATATCCTATTCTGCAGATCCGAGACACATTTGTCTAACATTTATTTATGCAGCATATTCAATGTGAGAATGAGTCTCCAATATTTAGAAACACCTTCTGCTCTGTTTCAAAAGTGTATTTCAGTTCTTTTGGGTACTTAATGCTTACAGCATACAGAAGACCAACAAGTATGACAAATGCAGTTGTGAAGTCGACAAGCTCTTTAATTACTACTTGACCTTCTATTACCACTGCCACATTCATTGATGCAGCTCCAGGATGGATCTCATAGTGCCTCACAACCTCTAATATTCCCATCTTCATTTCATTTGTATATATTTGAAGGGAGTCTTTATCCTAAAAATATAGAACAATGATACAGTTAAGGTGTGATAAGATACACCACAATTGACTCTTTTCCAAAGCCAAGTGAAAGGTTGTCTACCAACTTAACTTTCTAGTTTGTTAATCATTTAGTTTTACATTTCCAACAGAACTTACATGACATGTTGTTGATAGCGTCTTGTATTCTCTTAAGTACAGAGGTAGTCCTTGTAGAACCGTTGTCCTCTTGTGTGGTAACATCCATTGTCTGAAAAGTTACTGTAACAAGAATGATAGTCATAGAGGTAGTATATACAAAGAAATAATGTTTGAACAAAATGACAATTTAAGAAAACTTTAAACAAAACAACTACATATATGACATATTTTCTTCTACATTACTGTACATATACAAAAGTCCATCTTTGTTAAATGAATCCAAATAATGAAAGGATGTTGAACATCTGCAATTTATTCATAATATATGCACACATCCAGACACACAAAAAAAAATATGCTATTAACATAAATAATTTAAATTGTCAATTTATAATAAACGGGTAGCATGGTGGCGCAGTGGGTAGCGCTCCTGCCTCGCAGTTATGAGACCTGGGTTCACTTCCCGAGTCCTCCCTGCGTGGAGTTTACATGTTCTCCCTGTGTCTGCGTGGGTTTCCTCCCACAGTCCAAAGACATGCAGGTTAGGTGGATTGGCGATTCGAAATTGTGCTTGGTGTGTGTGTGTGTGTCCTGCTGTGGGTTGGCACCCTGCCCAGGAGTGGTTCCTGCCTTGTGCCCTGTGTTGGCTGGGATTGGCTCAAGCAGACCCCTGTGACCCTGTGTTTGGATTCAGCGGTTTGGAAAATGGATGGATGGATGAAATTTATAATAAACAGAATAGCTCAGGAATGTTGTTGATTACACCACCAAGTTGCTGGTCACACCTTAGGTTTAAAGAAGGAATTGTACTTTTATTTCTGGTAAAATATTTTTTGTGTAAATCTCACCATTAAAGAAAACTGTAAATGAATACATTATGAATTTGTAGTCCATGTCATTGGAGGGAATATGTGTAGGGAATATGTGCCAATGATTCAGATATAAACATATACAGTATAATTTAGCTTGCTCTTTAAAATCATTTTGCATGCATTTGATAAGTCTATGGGTTTGCCACATGCACCTTCATAAGCACACAGTTCAACAGCCTTAATTACAACACTGCCCACATACTATGTTAAGTTCATGCTTATGACTATTAAACTATTCTTTCCTGATCCTTATTACGTACCTGCTCATCTAGTAATTCTAAAAGTGATTTCAATTCATGTGTCGTCTTGCCTCCTTTTGCTCTGTACAATTTGATCAGAGCTGTCGAATTGTCCAAGGAAATGTTTCTTTCACTTGCACCTGGGTAATGTGACAAAATGCATATACCTGTAACAAAATTCAAGAATTAATAATGTACTTATTTTCAAGATACTAGCATCTCTACTCAACAATTGAATTATAAGATTAGATAAAACTCACCTGCTGCTCTATGAAAAGGCCTGGCCATCTCTGTTGGACTACAGAGACCAGCGGTTCATCCATGACAATCTCCTTTCTTCTCAAGGAAAACGTGAGGCCCACTTTAGTGTTGACTAGGTCCAGGTTCATATTTTTCTTCTTCACTTCATCCTCAAGCTGCTGCCTCTCTGTTTCAAGATCTTCATCTTTTTAACCATCAGGGTGATTTGGCAATAATTTACCTCAGATTGATGAGGTTTCTTAAGGTAACCTCTGGAAGAACCAACTCCTCTTTTGTAAGCATTTACCTGCACTTCTGTAATAATTCTATCACAAATGTCTAAGGTGTTATCTAAAAAAGATAAGCTAAACATCACGTTTACACATGAGCAGTTGCGTGGCGCGACTTATATTTATTAACATATGTTTGTGAATGTATATATTTTTTTTCCTTGAAGGAGAGAAGAATTGTTGTTGAGGTCTGCTCAGTGTGTTCAGTTTAGATCCGTCCCCCTTTATCGCTCGCTTTCTCCTTCTATGACGCACACCCCAATTTTCCTCTTTAAAAGAAACTTAGCATAAATTGAATGTACACAAGAAAGGAGTAATCCAACCAGTAATCGTGCGTCTGCCTTTACAAGCAGTTATACATATGCACCCCAGCGCCCGTAATAATTACTGGAACATTCAGTTTTCAAAAAAGGCGTCATCGTGCGTGGCGTGCACGCCATCTTTTAATTTTTTTTTTTTTTTTTTGACTGCATGCGATTTTACGAAAAAAAATGTACAGAATATTGATGTCATTTTATTAATTCACCGTGTAAAAAACAAAATTATCTGACCGTTGCTGTACGCTCTTATTGCCCAATCCACTTGAATAAAATATAATCATCAGCGTCCAGTCTCTGCTCTAAACTTTGGTATTGTGCCTCAAATGCTTGAGTCGGGCACCGCAGCTACTACGGGAATTCAGACCGCTAACTTTAAGTGAAAAAAGTGTCCTGATGTCGGGTTTTGAGATATAAAAACACAAGAGTTGTTATAGTGGGAAAAAGAAGGAGGGAACTATCGCAATGGCGTGGCTTTTGCTAAAAACCTAAAAGCCACCACAGTAAGCACAACTGAGGTTTCATTTTATAATTATTCATTTTCAGATTCTGTTATAGTAACTAAAACTTTCCGTAATAAACAGACCCGCCGTCATTACACGTTGCAAATAACACAAGCTAAAATTAAACACGTAAAAACTTATTTACGTTCGGCAGTAGGTTATCATCGATGGTCGTCAAAGTTAGTAAGGTTACTCGTGTGGCACCTGTTAATAAATCGTACCGCGATTTTTTTATGGCTTTCAACAAAGGAAAGTCCTACTATTGAAAATGCATGTAGGCCTACTTACCTTAAGTCGCGGCTATAAAACTTTTGTAACTACAGATTGTGGAATCGTGCACGTGTCCAAATCTCATAAATCGAGAACATTCTCGCAGAACATGCGCATTGCGTAGAGGGAATAACTCGCACAAACAACCGATCATTAATTCGCACAATGCTGATTCTTACATTTGAACCCAAAAGAAAAATAGAACTCACATCTGCTCCACAAAATGAAGAAACGATTGTCAGGCTAAACATTTAACACAGAAATGTTGG
>JANRMT010062846.1:23905079-24012277 GCA_026402145.1 Polypterus bichir lapradei | reverse complement strand
ACACATACTATATATATATATATATATGTGTATAAATAAAAATGTACTAAGCATTGGAAATGTATTTTTTGTCTTTTTAACAATACTTCTCATCTTGATGTTCATTCTGTTTTTCCAGGTGTTGTAATTGTTTAATTAATCCATTGTTTTTTAATTAGTGGGTCTGACGCTAAAGTAGTTGCAGCCTTTAATGATTCAGTGTTTGCTCTGCTCGTTTTTAATTGTCATATTAAGATACAATGAAGGGACCAAACTGCACAGAGTGAGGGGGTAAAATATAATGAAATCAACAAAAGTGAGTTAAGCATTTAAATCTATAGCTAATGCAGAAATATTTCTAAATGTAAAAATAATGCTGCTGTGCTTAATGTAGAACAGAAAAAAATATCAGCTAATTAATTGAGATCAGTGTTATCAGTTGTCACTGATTATGAATGTGCTTGATGCAAAAACCTGAAGCCACAGTAGGCCCCCAGGACCGACTTATGGAATCCCTGATCTAATATGCTTTGAAAAATCGTTAATATTTCAATATGTTATGCTTTATAACTCCTCAATATTCATGACTGGGCTGGAGCCTTCTGCCAAAAACACAATACCAAACGAAAAAGCTGCAAAGCCAGATTTAGAACAAACTGAAACTGAACCATTGCTTGACTAAAGCGATAGTGATGCTGATGTGAATTGGTCATTCAAGAATCCTGCACCTCCTTATTGTTAATTAATGTGTAACCCTGGTATAAAGATGGCTGTTGATCATGATTATTTGGACTATTTACAATTTTTTAGCGATTATCTGGTGGAGAAAATAGTTGTTGGAATGAACCTCTATGATGAGCAGTATCGGAAAAGTCACAGTAAACCATTATCTTGTTCCAGTTGCTGTAGACAATGTGTGTGTTTTTCATTCTCCTGGTACTGCTGTGCATAGTAGATAAAGAAGTCCAGAGACGGTACTGGAACACAAACCGGCTGTAGCAGACACCCATTTTCGTTGAATTTAGGAGTGAATGTCATTTTTCACTCATCAGGAGATACCTGCATTTAACTAAGAACGATGGCTATGATGAAGCCAATCACTCGGGGTCAAAGTTGTAGGATGTTTATCAGGCGATCATCAAAAATATGCAGATAGTGTATGTTTCCAAGTGGAGTAGCATGTATAGTCAATACATCATCTGTGCTATCACTGGTGGAACCTTTACTGGACCAAGGTTACTGCATAACAGTTGACAGTTTCCATACTTCACTTGAACTGTTTGAGATTTTACTTCAGAGGAAAACTGATGCATTCGACCAAACCACTGTGAAATGCCTGGTGTATGGGTCAAGCCTCAATGTGGTGCAGTAGCTGGTGTGACAAAAAAAGTAAAGTGATTGTGATCAAGTGGGGGAAAAAAAAAAAAAAAAAAAAAAAGCCTGCCTCCTAACCACTGTTCACAATGCAGCACCTGCCAATGTTTGTGTCAGAGAAAATGTGGAAGTCACTAGGCCTTGTGGTCTGGTAGGCTACAACACGATGGGCAAAGTCGACAATGCAGGTCAGAAACTGATATTCTAACCTGCCAAGTGCAAGCAACAGAAAAAATATTACAAAAAAAAAAAAAAAATCTTTTAACATCTGCTCGACTACTGCCTATGTGCATTGATGACTGTTTAACATAATGTCACATACAGAAATCAGTATGCACGCTTCATTAGTATAGCAGTGGACACTAGATAGATCTGTCCTGCTGCAATGATGTTGACATTTTGGTATTCAACAGAAACACGTAAGCCTTTTTTGGTTCAAAAAAATTCAATGCTTACAGTATATTAATTGCCTATATCAGGGTCTCCCAAACTCGGTCCTGGGGACCCCCCGTGGCTGCAGGTTTTTGTTCCAACCAAATTCCTAATCAGTGACAACACCTGATAACACTGATCTCATTTAATTAGCTGGTATAGCAGCATGAGCTTTACATTTATAAGACATTTATAAATATTTCTGCTTTTGCAATAGATTTAAATGCTTAACTCTCTTTTGTCGATTTCATTATACTTTGCCCTTTCTCTGTGCAGTTTTTCCCCCTTCGTTGTATCTTAATAATGACCAAAAACAAGCAGAGCAGACACCCAGGCAAACAACGCTGAATAATCAAAGGCTGCAACTACTTTAGAGTCAGACCCACTAATTAGTAAATAATGGATTAATTAAACAATTAGAACATTAGAAAAGTAGAATGAAAATCAAGATGAAAATACTGTTAAAAAGAAAAAAAAAATACATTATTCCTATATAACTGCTTGGTACATTTTAATATTTTTTTTAGCAAACTTAGTTATCTAATTTCTATATTGTTCTCAAAACACAGAACTTGGTAAATAAGACATCACTTAATTAGCCCAGGAGTTCAATTAAAAACAGAAGCTGGTTGGAACAAAAACCTGCAGCCCACAGGGGGTCCCCAGGACCGAGTTTGGGAAACACTGGCCTATATGCTTTATTACTTTTTTGTCATTTAGGATATGTCTGCTGCTGTGCTGACATGCTGGTTGAATGGCCAGGTCTCCACATAAGTCTCATACAGCCATACTAACTATACAACTTCTATGACCACCCCCCATGTAAGGAGTTCATAGATATCTATCTATATATAAAAAACTTCAAAGTCTTAACACTGCAGATGCAATGCGATTAGGTGCATATATTTATTAGTACGTGACCAGGTTCATTCATAACCACCTTTATTGATTATGCAGCACTTTGTGAAAATGTAAAAGTTGGTCTGGGAGGTAACTTTTTAAAACTAAGGTAAGATGAACAAGTCATTCTTACAATAGAACTTGCACCAGATTATGATTCTACTGGAGAATATTTTTGTTATTCGAGGTCATTTATTGTAATAATCTCATAACAAGAAAAAAATGTAAGACTCTGTATGGCTATAATTGGCACATGCTGTAAGAATCAGAAGTCTAAACACACAATCCAAATAAACTGTAAACTCCCAAAGATCCCTGACAATATGTGAATGCCTTGACTGAGTTTACCTGGAGGCAGTCTACTTTGACATCCTTTGTCTACTGGTAGAAGTAGAAACTTTGCTCTTGTTTGGATGCTAGTAATTTAAACTTCACAGCTTGTAGTTCCACACTTCTTACCAACCATCAATAGAGAGAGTGATTTGAAATGCCACTTGCACATCTTTCTAGGAATACTGCAATCAATAAATAACTTTCCTTTTAACCAAACACAGATACAAAACAAATGTAATGGATTTATTTAATGTGTACACTCTTTATAGAAAATATTGGCTGTTATACAGCAAAAGGATGCTTATGTACAAATGATTTCCAAAAGTAAAAACATGATTAATAATTAGAAAACGTCTAATCACATTTAAAGACTGCACTATATACAACGTCATTTATACCAGCATTTAAGTACTGAAATTCAAAATTAAAATTCATAAATAGTTATTTTTTCCTTATAAATGTTGTGTCATTGAGTTTGACAGGCCTAAGGACTTAGCATCTAACATCGTCTTTGAACAGATCAAGGAAAACCAGCTGCCATAGCATCGAGAATAGGTCTTGGAAAATTCAAGTAAATTCCTTCCAAGTAGTGCATGAATCTGTTTGGGAGAATAAGCCATTAGAGTACGATTACTGATAAGCAGCTTTATTTCAAGCCAAATAATTTGCCGTTTTTCTCCTTTGTGAAAAGAGTAGCTCTTACCTTCGTTTGAGTTTGCACTGCTCTCTAAGCCTTTCAGCTTTACAGATCAAACGAAGTACTGGAAGACAGTCCACGGCAATCACCTGTCTACTTCCTGAATTTGCAAAGAGCCTGCTGGAGGTGATGGCTTCCATAACTTCTGATCTCTTCTGCAGAAGGCTAGTTTAATAAAGCAATAAAAAAGTTCAATTACTTTAGTCCAAAATCTGATGATAAGCACATATGCTATACCATTAGTAGTTGTACATAAGCCTAGTAAAACACCCAAGAAAACAGAAAAACAGTTTTGTCATAAAAATCATTACCCATATGGTACCCCTGAAAGTGTTAGATACGGAGAGTTTACTTTTATTTTGTCTGATCATTTATCATCACCCCCAGAAACGAAAAATGTTGCCAAGCCAGCAACATAAGAGATGCATCCCAATTTTTCATCCATTGTTTCCAAATCTCTATAAAAAATAAAACTGAAGCTCCCACACCCAACCCATAGGGTGCTAACTTCAACTACATTTATGCTGAACCATTTGCACTTAACTAATTTGAAAAGATGTGTGAAAAAGCATACATCATACACTATTACCAAACGTTTTTAGTTAAGCTGATTTTTAAATGTTCGTAAATATGTTAAAATACATAAAATGATCCAGGGGAATGAATCTCCTTTGAGTTACCTGGGCTTACACATCGTTTGCTGAACAAGGCTCACTCCCCATCTGTGATCAGCAAGTGGGAGAGTGATTTCTTCAGTTGGATCACTCCCTAGTTCTATACACTGAATTAGTGTGCCATTTAGTGCTTTATCAATCTGCATATGGCATCTCTGAAAACTTAGTGCCTCCACAGTAGCCTTCATTTTAGTGGCACTATAGCTGTGCCACCACATGTTGTTTTCTATTCTGGCCTCATCTGAAAGACCATTCTTTATTTCAGCAGCTGACCAACAGCAAACCCCATTATTGCAAGGTCCTTCTTTTTCATTTTTTTCTGTATACAAGGAGGAGTCCAGAAAAGATACATTTTCTAGGAAATCAGCAAGTGAATCAAGAGTTTTGGACACTAGCGCACAGCTCTGTTTTTCTGATGAAGTTTTTGGTTTTCTTTCATGTCTCTTTTTCTGTTGCTTGACAAGGTTGAGATCAATTGTTGCATTCTTTTCAATACAGGAGGTAGAATGTGTTGCTGATAAAGTGACAAAGTTGTCCTCAGAATCGGACTGAAATAAATCCTCATCATCCCTTAGGCAAAGCATTCGTTTTCTTTTCATCCTAGATGACAATTTCAAAGGGCTGGGGTCTGGGGACTGGTTATTATCCTCTTGTTTGGAAACCTCCACTGGACTGTGTACTGTATCCTCCATCTCCCTTGTGTTGTCTGTTTGTGGTGTGTCACCACATGCGGGAATAATTTTTACTGGCAAAGGGAGTAGGAACTCTAAATTATTGTAGGTAAAATACAGTTTCATATCCTGACATTCAGCCAGCATTCTGATGTGCTCGTTCAGCTGCTCTTCGCTCGTAATCTTACTCTGAAAGACAATTTCAGTTCAGTTTAAGACTTGTGTATCTTGGTGTGTCTCAGACTATAAGCACAGAAAAGTATCCAAATTTTAAACTGCAAGGAGTACACTTGGAGATGTATTTCAATATTTCATTAGCTTAAAACTAGACAATTCTAGCACACACAGGACTGATTCTCTCCCCACGCTGTGTTTCAATAAAAATATTAAAATACATACTTCACCGACTGCTGGGAGAAATTACTGTGTGAAATACAGAAGCCATTCACAAAAAACTTTCTGTACATTTATTTACATGCCTTTACTTAACTATTTAATTATATGCTGACAGGACACTATTATGTCTTTAATACTTAAGATTTAATGTAATTTAATTGGAATATTTATTTTATGGATAGCCTGAAATGAAGAAATGCTTAGTTGCACTGAACCACAAAAAAAAAAACTCTTCTATTGCTGGGAAAGGCAACTGTAAATTGGCCCCGTTTGATTGTGGGTGTATGCATGATTGGGTCTTATGATGGATTGCTGCTCTATCCAGGGCTTGCTCCTTCTTTGTGCCTTGTATAGCCACATAGTTGAATTCAAGGTTATAGAGGGTCTGAGCCTAAGCGGCTTTGAGAATGTTATGTAAAAATTGTTGTGTTTGGTAGAAATGTATCTTACAATCTAACATTTTTGCTCAATTGTTTTGAAAGCTGCTACCTATATTTACTGAACATTAGGTTTAACTTTATATTGAACTTCATTCACATTGAATTTCATTCAAGGAACACAGGGTGACATACTAGAGTGGAGGAAGATTCACACAAGTAGAGTATATCCTATGCAGGAGGAAAGAGACTGGACACAGCAAAGTGGTGGCAGGGGAACGTGTAGTTAGGCGACATAGGTTAGTGGTCTGTAGGATGATGTTGGATATCAAGAGGAGAAGGAGAGTGAGGGTACAGCCAAGGATCAAATGGTGGAAGTTGAAAAAGGAAGACTGTAAGGCTGAGTTTAGGGAGAAGGTAATATAGGCACTGGATGGCAGTGAAGAGTTACCAGATACCTCTGCAACTACAGCAGAAGTAGTAAGGGTGATAGCTAGAAGGGGTGTTTGGCGTGACATCTGGACAGGACAGTGGAAGGAGGATAAGGAAATCTGGTGGTGGAATGGGGAAGTACAGGAGAGTATACAGAGGAAGAGGTTGTTGAAGGAGGAGCAGGATAGTCGGATAGATGCATAAAGTAGACAGGAGTACAAGGATATAAGGACTAAGATGAAAAGAAGGGTGGCGAAGGCTAAAAAAAAGGAGGTCAGAGGAATGGTGAGGATGCAGGGAATAGAGTTGGCAGAGGTGGAGGAGTTTAAATACTTGGTATCAACAGTACTGAGTAACAGGGAATGTGGAAGTGAGTGCAGGCAAAGTGTAGTGGGTGGAGAAGAGTGCCAGAAGTGATTTGTGACAGGTGTGTACCAGCAAGAGTGAAAAGGGAAGGTCTACAAACAGTAGTGAGACCAGCTATGTTATACTGGTTGAAGACAGTGGCACTAACCAAAACACAGGAGACAGAGCAGGAGGTGGCAGAGTTAAAAGGTGTTAAGATTTGCACTGGGTGTGACAAGGATGGACAGGATTAGAAATGAAGACATTAGAGGGTCAGCTTAGGTTGGACGGTTGGGAGACAAAGTCAGAGAGGCGAGATTGCTTTTGTATGGACATGTGCAGAGGAGAGATGCTGGGTATATTGAGAGAAGGATGTTAAAGGATGGAGCTGCCAGATAAGAGGAAAACAGGAAGGCCAAAGAGAAGGTTTATGGATGTGGTGAGAGAGGACATGAAGGTGGTGGGTGTAACGGAGCTAGATGCAGAAGACAGGATGATATGGAAAAAGATGACCCGCTGTACTGACCCCTAACTGAAGCAGCCAAAAGGAGGTGGTTTAACTTCATATATTTAAAATTGATCTATGCATCTTGTGTGACTTTTCACGTAATCATAATTCAATAAGTATATATCTGATTGACTTTGCAAAGAAAATGACTATTCAGAAATTGACCCCATGTATATTAGATTTGATTCTATATTGTTCCATTTTACAGTTTACTTTCATGTTTACTATATTTCTGGAAATGTACATCAATTTTAAATAATGTTTGGAGTAAAAGAATAAACAATTAAAAAAAAAAAAATCAATGACTTCCATTTATTGTTCTCAAGCTTCTGGCTAGCAACATATTGTCAAGTCATTTACATTCCTAAAAAATGCACATGAACATGTAACCAGTCTCCTCTAATTCCATTATCCTGTAATCATGAGCAGCATGATAATTACCTTTAGAAAAGAGAGAAGATCTGGTGAAGTCTTATTATTATGTAAACCCAGCAGGCTTTCTGTGCTTCCTTGGTCACAAAGTGGTACATGATGCAACTTTTCATTACTTGGTGGTGCTGTAAGAGGAAAGAAAAAAAATAAGTTTGTTACCTTTGATTGATGTAGTTTTGCTATCCATAGAAATTTATAACAATTCAACACTTGGCTAGAAAATTGAACTTTAGCCACAAACTACCCCACAAAAGTTTTGAAAAAAAATGACAATACAGCACAATAGCAGAAAGCTGAAGTCTGAGAAACGAAATGTTACCTTGACTACAAGTCTGCTGAACCAAAACATTACTGCCACCACTTCTTATCCAGAACTGCAGGTGCAGCAAACTCTGACGTATATCACAGTTATTCCAAGCAAGTAGAGTTGCACAGTCTTTCACATTGGTTTTCAGATTTTCAGCCAAACACACAAGTTGTAGGTAAGTAGTAACTGTGCTCTTAAAACAGAGAGGAAAAAAAAAAAAATAAAAAAAAACTACATCATGCACATATGTATGATTATACACACACACACACACACACACACATTATATATATATATATATATATATATATATATATATATATATATATATATATATATATACACACACATACATATACATATATATTGTAAAAGGCGCTATATAGCGCCCGACCCGGCACAGACTGACACAGAGGCACGTGTAAAACAAATAGGCTTTTATTTTTCTTAGCCCGTGGGCGCACGTCTTCCCCGTGTCCCAAAGGCCCAACACAGTCCCAAAGCACTTTATACAGAGCTCAAACAACCCTTCCTGGCACCACCACTCGTCCCAGGCAACCTTGTCCTCTTCCTCCCGATTCTGGCCTCGAATAAAGGGAGGCTGGCCCGTTTTATAGCCCACCCGGTGGGGCTGATAACTCGTCCATCCGGGTTGTTGGCTCTCGGCAGCACCCCCTAGCGGCCATCCCATCTCCCAACCAGGCTGTGGAGGACTCCATGTCCCATGGAGCCATGTGGGAGACTGGGAAACGAACAACGGCCAGGGAGGCTGCCACCAAGCGTCCCGGGGGAGGTATTGAGCTGTCCATGGTGGCTCCCCCGGAACATATGCAGCAAGGGCGTCCTGGCCGGGCATGGGACCCGGCTGTCCGTCACAGTGTGTGTGTGTGTATGTATATATATATATATATATATACATACACATACATACACACACACACACACACACACACCATTCCCTGCGGCAAAAGTGAAAAGGGACAGTAAGGAGGGCTCTGCCTGACTCCCTACTCCTGACATCATGCTTCCCCCTCCCCTCGGCCTGCAGCCTCCGTCTCAGATTAGCGCGAATATATTGCTCCTACAAGTGATCTATGGTTCTTAGCACGATGACAGAACTTGCAAAAATCAACCGGAATGTTCAAGCAATTTCTAGAAAAAAGGCCAATCTAAATCCGTTAAGTAGTTTTCTTGTTTGCTAATTAAGCAGATGTAAGATATACCCCCAAGGCTGACGTGTGAGTGAGGAGTATATACATACATATAAGAGCACATACACACACACACGTAAAATAAGTCATGGATAAGAACAGGCACAGTTTAAAAAAACCATATAAAGTTGTTAGAACTTTTAATTATTTTTTACAATCACTTAACTGGTGCATTCTCATCAGTAGGTGATTTTTTTTTTTTCATTACCACCCTCTCTTAAAATATTGCATCCAAGGAAAATAACCAGTGATTCACTACATGGTTTGTAATTTTACTTATATACTGCATGTAGAATTTAATTAACATTTTGTGCTTTCTTCTTGACTTTTCATTAAATATCTTTTAGTATTTTAAAGACATTTAAAAATAAAAGACTGAACCATTCATTAATTTTAAATGGCTATTTACCAGAAAAACTGAATTTGGATCTAGGCACTAGTCGCGCAAAGAAAGAGTTTCACATGCTCAGTACAGTCAATTCAGCTAGTGATAAGAAAAGTAACAATTTCATATTGGCTCAGTAAATTAAATACAATTTTTCTGAAGTTTTCCTATTCTATACTTGGAAAATTCTTTAATATGAGGGCTCATGTAATAAGCCAGACTTAAGCCTGTAAGTTTATAAGTTAAAGAACTTTTGTGCTGTCACTTACCACATCAGGCATTTTGAAAATTATTTCTTCAAAGCAACCATCAAATTTCAGACTGAAATATGGATCTAGGAGTGTAACAGAGAAGGACAGCATCACAGACAAATATCCAGAAAGTGCATACAATTAACAGAAGAAAGCAAAAGCTCACCATTTGTTGTTAGAATTACAGGCCTTTTTGTTGTTGCCATGAAAGTCTTAATAGCTGCCCAAAAACCAGAGTCGTCATCAAAGATGATGTCCACCTCAATAGAAATAACACAGGTGTTAATTGCTCAACAGTAGAGAATGCTCTTACATAAAATCAGTTACTTCCACAAACAGAAAGCACAGAGGTAGGCAGATGAGAACTTATTAAATTTTAAAATTGTAAGTAATGCCAAATCAAAAATAAGTATTGTTAAACTGAAATGCAGCAGCCCTATTCTGTACAATTTATTATGGTACTGCATTCATTTAAATGCAAACATTGTATATTTAAATTTACCAGTGACAAATAAGTCATCACCCTAAAGTACATGTCTTTTGTACTGCATTAAATGAATTCATGTACTTCATTCTTGATTATAATGTCACCTGAGAGTGGTGTTATGTTGCATGTCGGTGGATTATGCAAGTAAGAATTTCATTGTACTCGGTGCACAAGACAATACTACAACAGCTAATGCTACTACTGCCACCACCACCACCACCACCAGAATGAGGTTCCATAAGGTTTCCAGGCTCATTCTTGGTGACAAGAGAAATTCTCCAAAGAGAGCTACAGCTGTTACTGACAGAGGAAAAACCAGTTGAGTTAAACTGATCATTTAGTGAGGATGCCCCCAGATGTCTCACAAAAGAGATGCATCAGTCTAAGCTTGCTGGGAGGAGGCCCGAGACTTGCTTAAAAATTGTAACTCTCAGTTGCTTTGGGAGCACCTGAATATTTCCCAACAGAAGCTGGAAATATTTGCTGTGGAAAATCATTTATGATGGGAAATATTGAATAAAAAAGACTAACTTTCACCAAAAAAGTGATATTTAAAAAAAAAAAAAAAAAAGGGAGAATAAATCTGAGATTCATTTAATATACTTAATTGTTCCTTACCTGACTGCTATAATTGTATTTATAATATAAACCACCATATTTTACTTTTACACAATGATTTGTAATTTAGATGATTTTTAATACATCCGATTGTTTTTCCTGAACATAATACGCTCTCTGGGTCAAGGGAGCAGTCAAGTAAGAAAAGTTAAGGTGCCCAAATCACAAGTCCTATACCAGTCATGGAAAGTGGAATACACTTTTAAATTTGAAGTTATTATTTGTTTGAAATTTATATTTGTACAGCCCTTTTCTTTTGAAATGATAAACTTTGAAAACAAATAACTGCTATTTCCTCAAGAACTATGCTCACAGCTACCAAAACTGTGAAGGGGAAAATTGGCCCTGCGGTGGGCTGGCGCCCTGCCCAGGGTTTGTTTCCTGCCTTGCGCCCTGTGTTGGCTGGGACTGGCTCCAGCAGACCCCCCGTGACTCTGTAGTTAGGATATCACGGGTTGGATAATGGATGGAAAATTGGCCTTTATAAATATACTGATGGCTAGGAATATTTTCAGTCCAAAAATTGCTAAGCTGTATTTTTTGTACTTTTTAGGAAGTATAAATATTCACAGTTTCTGTAAGTTGAGCAATGGCACTTTATGAGAAGTGATTTGCTCAGTGATGGGAGGTGTAATTTACATTCAACGACAGATCACACTGCTTCATTTATTTAAATGAATAATACACTTTCAAGATTAAAATGAATTATTTTGGTCTTTGTCTTCATTTTATATTTCCCTTTAAAATTTTGTAAAGATATTAGGTGTCACATACAATATACAGGTTGGCAAAACACTTCAAAGTTAAAATGCAAAAACCTACCTCCTCAAAGAGGATGAGAGATGTAGCACTTTTCTTGTTTGGCTCCTCGGACACAGAACTTTTAATTTCAGATAAACCCGTCTTTAATGGCTCAACTTTTTCAAAGTTACTTTCTTTAACTTTAGGATGGTTTTGCTTTTTATCTGTGTATAAACATATATTTTTGCTTCAACAAGCAAATTCATCTGTATACATCATTTAACATGTTTCCAGTAATTAAGTATTTAAGCAAACAACAGTAATAGTCACCCAGTCCCAATCACACCTTTAAATTCTCTCTCTGGCTTTATCTTTTCATTTTTACCAGCAGGCCTTGAACCTAGTTTGAAGAACTTTTCCAGGGCTGTGGGTGCCAATCCTCCTTTACTTATTCCTGTTCTACGATTTGACTGAGGAGAATTTCGAGGAGATGAAACCACCTTTTTTGGAGAATTAACTTTTCCTACATTTGATAGAAATAACAAACAGACTAAAATGCAAACTCCAGCTAGTTTAAAATTTAGAAACATTTGGAGGGAAAATAAAAACCTAATTTCACTCTAATGTAAGAATACATTTCAAAAGCTTACGTGGGGAAGTGCTGCTGCCACTGAATGACCTACTAGGATTACTGAAGTAAGCTGGTTTGTGTGTGTTCACTCCTTGGATGTCTACCTGATGAGACTGGGTTGCTTCCTTAAGCTGTGACAGAACCTGTCGGCCACTTCGCTGTGAGGAAGCATTCACCTCAAACACCTGGTAAAACAAGTAAACCATACTTATCGTACACAAAATTACAATTGCCCAAAAAAACTGACATGTTAATTTGGATAAAGAATGTGCCAGCAAACTGGGCAACCTTAATCACTCTGCAAGGGTCACACCTTAAAACCTAGCTCATGTGCACAGGCGTACACAGCTGCTGTCTTTCCAACTCCAGAAGGACCAGTAACTAGCATAGTGTTACACAGAAAGTCATCATTTTCTTCTTCAGAGTCGTCTTCCTTAAAATCCCCAGTGTCCCAAGTATCTGAAAACAGAGAATAAACGTATGAAATGGTTGTGCATGCACATTTCGTGACCAACCATAAGTAAAATTAACTGCATATTAGACACAATGAATCAAGAGCAAACCTATAAATTAAGGCAGAATGGTGGCACAGTGGTTATCACTGTTGCTATACAGCTAGAGAACAGAGTTCAAACCGGCCCTGTTACAATATATGTGGATTTACAGAAACTCTTTGTCTGCAATGAATTTCTCACATCACAAAAATGTAAATGTTAAGTTCTTTGGCTGATGTAATGGGCCGATATTCAATTCAGAGCTGGTTCCAATTACCCACAGCCGCTGCAACTAGAGGAAAACTGATGACTCTCTTAAATGTGGAAAATCAGCTTGATATTAATAGGTCATTAATTAATCCAAAACAAACAAGTAAAATACTCTTAATAGTGCTGAAGTACTAAATGGTATCCAGTGAAAATTCACCTAATCTACAAGTAGATAGTACTTATTCATATGTCACAGTGTAGAAATATAATGGATTAGGTGGTTGCGTTACCACCTTAACCACCAAAAAAATAAAAAAAAAATAAAAAATCATACACTAAATACGTTCCTGAAAGCAAAGCTCCTAAAGGAGTTTGGAAACATCTAACCTGTTTGAATGACACAGTAGACAGCATAAATCACTTGACATTTTACAACGTAACTACTGACTCGGTTCAGTAGTAGGCAATCTGGACAAACCTGCTTTAAAAAGCCAAATATTTTTTAATAATATTGTGTGAATGCAAGAGCATGGCGAACCACAAAGTCAACAGATCAGAGCAATCAAAAGTCAAAAAGACTCCTATTAGCCTAGATTCACGTTATCTTTAACCAGCAAACCTGACAAGACCACAGGCTGTTTGGCAGATGAATGTCCAGAAGAAAAGTATGTAATTTAGTTTGAAAATTTCCAAAGAAATGACTGTTTACTTCCTTTCCACAGAATAATCCCAAACAAACAGCAAGAAAAGCTACACATGACCACAACGTCAAGGTGTTTGCATTTCTTAAAGTGGGCAATACAAAGTCTACTTCTGTCACAACCCAGATAAATAGAAAACCAGAAATGATCACATCTTCAGATTTACTAAAATGTTAAGCTCATCTTTTTAAAGTCTTGTCTGAATAGACAATAAACATGGTGTATTTGCCTGAAAGGTATATTATTTAGTATACTGTGGGGCTGGGAATTCTGTGTTATTTGCTTTTTCTCATTTTAGAAATGTCAATTAGCTAGCCTATTTCTGATACTGAAAGCATGTTTTTCAAACAGTCCCTTTTCTCTCTTTGCTATTATTATATCGAAAGTTTATAAACTCAGCACAAGCTGAAATCAATTTAGTTATAGATCGACAAGGAAGAAAATATTCCATTTTTTTTCTACTTGACAAAAAAAAGTAATTAGCATAAGTGCCATAAACCAGTGAAAATTAGTAAACATTTTCAAAAAATACACACACACATATATAAAATTAAAACATTCTTTCACCGATTAGTTAAAAACATGAAATTTAGCAAGATGGTACCTCTAGGCCAGCAAGGAACTGCTAAGAAAGAACATTTCAATATATTAATATTTAGGGTTATACCCCTAACCACAATTTAAAAACTAAATATTTTTGATTTTGATATGCTTTGTTAGTCCCTGACGGAAAACTGTCTTTTTGGATAACTTTTGGGAGTTAAGTGCGCAGGGTTGGCCATTTTATAGTGTGCCGGAGCGATTTTCCGGTTAAGGGCTTTGCTCAAGGGCCCCAACGGAGTAGGATCCTTTCTTGCAGTAATGGGATTTGAACCAGCAACCTTCCAGATACCTGTGCTGATCCTTAGTCACAGAGCCACCACTCTGTGATATACACCAAAATCTCAAAAATGCTTTCAGTGATTTGATTGAAATTGGTGATGATGTTACACAAAAAATAAAAATAGATATTTTTTTTATCAATATTTGTCAGTAATAATGTAGTAGCAAGTGGGATATTTTTAGGTGGCAGCATGTCCTTTTTTCACTTAAGTTATGATTACACAGAGAAATATACATGCAAATGAACACCACAAGCAGACATGTGCCACTGACCAAGCAGCAGCTATAATTGTGGACAGAAACGAGGCTGCCCGCAAGTGAAGAAGGACTGTTGCCCTTTGAAGTGAACAAAGTTATGCAAAACTCAAAGAAAACAAGGTTATCTAGAGTCCTCCTGAGGTTCATGCAGTACTCGCTATTCTGTTGGCTTCTTCTTACTCGTCCTGTTTTATGCAGATGGACTCTGCTGCCAGAAGTGGAAGGAAATCAAGCAAAGCTTTTTGAAGACATGCTTAGCAAGTTGAATTATTGGGTGCATATTGTACTCCCTATCGTTGAATTAATCTTGCAACTAATGTTGGAGTATAAAATACATACAAATTCAAGCTAGACTGGTTTGCCGGACACGCTTAAATACATATTCTTCAAAAAATAAGGTGGAGAGACAACGGTCCTTGGAAGTGAAATATAAGCTGTGGAGAACTAAGGTGTTCTCCTTGGAGGTCAGACTATGATGTGGCACTATACTTCAGTTCACAAAGCTGAAATAGTGAAGCGTCAGTAACTTACCCACCAATTCCAAGCCCATGGTACAACACAACCCCAGAGCGATAGCATGCCTTGGTCAGTTTAAACGTTCCCACAGTTCAGTAAATGGGTCCCCACAGAGGAGGTGGACATTGTACATAATTTACAATATTATTTCATTTCATCTGCTCTTTTCTGGACAATGCTTGGAACATTCAATTCATTGTACAGCCCATGTAAATGAGCAAACTATAAATGTCAAAGCTGTATGTAATTAAAGTAAACCACAATTCATATTGATCTAAACACTCAAAAACTTTGTATATATAGAAGAGTACTCAATTAGTTAAACAGTATTTCTGATATATTCAATTAACCCTCAGCACTATAACTGAGGTCAATTGTCTAAGGAAATTTCATAACACAGCTAGTTATTTATAAATTAGAACTGACAAATCATTGGTGTTTTTACATGGTTTTTAGGATTTGTCTTGTTATAATAATGTTCTATTTATTACACAGTATAAGTAACCATGTGGAGACAATTCACTCCAATATATAATAAGAGATCTAATATTGTCATAAATTGATCTGCATTATAATAAAATCTAATTCATTTAGTCATTTCTCAAATTTTCCTGATGCCTGCCACAAGGATAAACCAATTACTGGCACGATAGCAACTTCAATATTTACCATTTTTGTCTTTTAGCTTGGATTCAGTCTGATTCTTGCTTTCTTCACGGTCTGTCCTCAGCTTCCATTCCTTTAACCAACTATTTAAAATTATAGTTAAATTATAAATGAACACTGAAATATCAAAACACAAGAATTTAAGCATAAAATTTCTGAGCACTATAACTTCTCAATTTCTCAGAATACCAGATTTTAGATTGCCAAGTATGCTGCTTGGGACTCTCCATCTCAGTCCATGGATATAGAGAATACAAGGCGACTACTAGAATTGCAAACAATCCGCTAGACTCAGGACAACTGCCACCCATACATGCAAGGAAACAACACTTTTTTGTTATTGTAATGTTCACCCACTCATGTAACTGTCTTGTATACATATTAACTACATATAGTTTTACTTCTGTTTTGTTTTGTAATTGCATGTAATGTGAGCCAGAAAGGCTCATGTACACATAGCAATTAATGAATTGTACATGACTGGTTACTTTGTAATTAGTATTTTATTGGAGTGGAAGCCTTTCACTGTAGTACTTTCTAAACAATTCTCAAAGCCCATGTAAAGACAGCAGAATTGTTTTTTCATGAACTAGAATTCTTTAGCAGAAATCAGGCTTCATAAATTCTGTTTAAACACAAGGCCAAACTATAACATTATACAGAATCCAAAGAAAATAGAGAAAAAAAAATAACTAATAAGTTTAAAAAAAAAAAAACCACACAAATTAACCCTCGATTATTTGGTTGTTTGCTATGAAAACCTGTAGCCATACAAAGTTGAAGTGGTTTTTCAAGTACAAATCTGACCACAGACACAGTGACTGTAGCACAAAAAAATAACCAACGGAAAACCCAAATTGCCTATAAGACTAACAGCAGCTGTCTGCTAACCTGAAAACCAAGAGACAGACTTACCTGTACAATTTCTTTACGGCTCCACAATTGCCAACTATTTCACTGGATTGCTGTGGCTGGTATTTTTCAGTCCACAATACGTCCTCTTTAGCTGATATAAATACATACAAGATTTATTTAAAAACAGATAACATATGCAACTAGCTTAATCTACTCAACTCTGGTGGAGAATCACAGTATGATGGCTAGGGGTGGAAGGAGAGAGAAATATTAAAGATATCAGAAGCCGCATGAAGACAAAACCCAAGAAATAATCCATAAAACTATCAAATGGAGTTTAACAAATAAAACCATGAAATGAATGCATAATATAAATATATTTCAGATATACTTTAAGCAAGCATTCAAAACAAGCAAGTTCCTAACTGCTCTGTTTATTTAAAAAAAGTCTTCAGAGAAAAGTAATTAATAATCCACCACACTTTCCTAAAGGTCTTTATACAGTAAATTATTCTGTTTTACTTACATTACATAATTAACTACAGTAAATCTTTACAGTAATGATAAATATGTTTACAATTAATCCTGACAGTTTTAGTCTGCCTTTCACATCTTGCTAAATCAGCATAGGCTGCAGGGGAGCACAAACATTAAGAATCGAGCAAACACTTTGACATCAACCCCTAACTATTCTGTGTACATTTAAAATAAAGTAGGACCAATAAGAGAATAGGAACTTTAAAACACTGTGCCAATGCATCAACTAATTTAACCTAAACTAAAAGGTGCTAAATACATAATATTCAATACTATTCTAGTCTTTAAGAAAAGTGCACAATATCAAAACAAACATACAAAAGAAATTCAATTCATCTGTACTAAAAACAGTTGCTGGCCTTAACTGTCCCACAATATGCTCCGTACTATTTATCTTTGATAAATGTGAATAAAAATGGTTCCATCATATGAAGCTCACATAAACAGATTTTTTTGGCAATTTTTAAAACTTTGATATATTATATATATTTGATATATGTTTAACATGTTATGCATGTGGTGAAAGATAAGAAAAATAAAGTGAGCACCCCAACAAAATGTCTCTTTATTGGTACTGCCAATAGGAAAGCCAATGATCGATTGAACCAATCTAATCATCATACCCACATCTTTTTCTGATATCTCTCCCTAGCCGTAGTTTTGCTTTAAGCTGCATATAGATTTGATTAGAATAACTTCTTACAATGATAAGTTCAGGTATTACCTGTCTCTTCAAGTTTCGCCTCCAAACTTTTATCAGTTTTAGTCTGTATTACTTTCACTGCAATCTCCTCATCCTCACATTGCACTGATGCCTGTTCCTTTTGCCTGGTGCTGCGACTTAGCCGAGATTTTCCAGACACCTGGACTGCAACTTCATCCTTAGCTCCCCGGCTCCTCCTCGTCACTCTTACTGGTACACATTCTGCAGTGTCACTTTCAATCACGATTACATCAGAGTCCTGCATGTTTGGCTTGCTTCGTTTTGACTCCTTTTCAACACTGCTTTTTCTTTTTCTCTTTCCAGCATTCTGTGGCAGACTATTGGGTGCATTTGCCTCTTTACCTAGTTCTGTATGAAATAAACAATATATCAGTTCAGGTCTAACTTCTACACATTTCCTCAAAATCATAAAACTAGCAGTTGCCATTTCCAGCTTATTCACTTTGTTCATCTCTCAAAAAAACTGGTACACATGTAGCATTCCAACTACTAAACTGCCATGGCTTGGCATTGTGAAAATGCGCACCAATACTCAGATGAAGAACACATAGAAGTAATTTAAATAAATTAAAATACTGTAGAAAAGATTACAGATTACATTCAGCCCATCAAACTTGTCTACTTACAAAACTGTCTAGTTGTGCTATTATCTTATTCAAACTTTTTTTTTTATTAATAAAAAGGTATCAGGGTTTTACATTAACTGCATGGTTTAATTTATACAGTGGTGTGAAAAACTATTTGCCCCCTTCCTGATTTCTTATTCTTTTGCATGTTTGTCACACAAAATGTTTCTGATCATCAAACACATGTAACCATTAGTCAAATATAACACAAGTAAACACAAAATTCAGTTTTTAAATGATGGTTTTTATTATTTAGGGAGAAAAAAAAAATCCAAACCTACATGGCCCTGTGTGAAAAAGTAATTGCCCCCTGAACCTAACAACTGGTTGGGCCACCCTTAGCAGCAATAACTGCAATCAAGCGTTTGCGATAACTTGCAATGAGTCTTTTACAGCGCTCTGGAGGAATTTTGGCCCACTCATCTTTGCAGAATTGTTGTAATTCAACTTTATTTGAGGGTTTTCTAGCATGAACCGCCTTTTTAAGGTCATGCCATTGCATCTCAATTGGATTCAGGTCAGGACTTTGACTAGGCCACTCCAAAGTCTTCATTTTGTTTTTCTTCAGCCATTCAGAGGTGGATTTGCTGGTGTGTTTTGGGTCATTGTCCTGTTGCAGCACCCAAGATCGCTTCAGCTTGAGTTGACGAACAGATGGCCGGACATTCTCCTTCAGGATTTTTTGGTAGACAGTAGAATTCATGGTTCCATCTATCACAGCAAGCCTTCCAGGTCCTGAAGCAGCAAAACAACCCCAGACCATCACACTACCACCACCATATTTTACTGTTGGTATGATGTTCTTTTTCTGAAATGCTGTGTTCCTTTTACGCCAGATGTAACAGGACATTTGCCTTCCAAACAGTTCAACTTTTGTCTCATCAGTCCACAAGGTATTTTCCCAAAAGTCTTGGCAATCATTGAGATGTTTCTTAGCAAAATTGAGACGAGCCCTAATGTTCTTTTTGCTTAACAGTGGTTTGCGTCTTGGAAATCTGCCATGCAGGCCGTTTTTGCCCAGTCTCTTTCTTATGGTGGAGTCGTGAACACTGACCTTAATTGAGGCAAGTGAGGCCTGCAGTTCTTTAGACGTTGTCCTGGGGTCTTTTGTGACCTCTCGGATGAGTCGTCTCTGCTCTCTTGGGGTAATTTTGGTTGGCCGGCCACTCCTGGGAAGGTTCACCACTGTTCCATGTTTTTGCCATTTGTGGATAATGCCTCTCACTGTGGTTCGCTGGAATCCCAAAGCTTTAGAAATGGCTTTATAACCTTTACCAGACTGATAGATCTCAATTACTTCTGTTCTCATTTTTTCCTGAATTTCTTTGGATCTTGGCATGATGTCTAGCTTTTGAGGTGCTTTTGGTCTACTTCTCTGTGTCAGGCAGCTCCTATTTAAGTGATTTCTTGATTGAAACAGGTGTGGCAGTAATCAGGCCTGGGGGTGGCTACGGAAATTGAACTCAGGTGTGATACACCACAGTTAGGTTATTTTTTAACAAGGGGGCAATTACTTTTTCACACAGGGCCATGTAGGTTTGGATTCTTTTTCTCCCTAAATAATAAAAACCATCATTTAAAAACTGCATTTTGTGTTTACTTGTGTTATATTTGACTAATGGTTACATGTGTTTGATGATCAGAAACATTTTGTGTGACAAACATGCAAAAGAATAAGAAATCAGGAAGGGGGCAAATAGTTTTTCACACCACTGTAGATGAAGTGCTTCTTGGTTTCCTCCTAATTTCTGCTAGTACCTTTGAGCACATGACTCACTATTTAAAGCACAAAATTTTAGGATTTTCAGATCTCCTGCTTACTAATGTCAAATGAATAAAAGTCCACACTGTACTTAGTGAATTGCAATGCTGCATTGCAAAAAAGCCTATTTGAGCTAAACAGGCATGAGGTTGGAATAAGAAAGTGCTGTATCTATGCTTTAATATTTTTATATCTACACTGTTGCACATTTACAGCAATATTTTGCAACTAAGAACTGATATAGTTAAAGAAAAGTTAAATCTACACTAGCCTGTCTTAAATGTTTACCTTATATATTAGAAGCTCCTATCAAATAAATGATAACAAAACAAGATCAACAGATAGATCAATAGATATTATGGCATGCTTACCAGCGTGTAATTTCACCCCAAACAAACAAGCACAATGTCAAAATGAACTGCAATTAACCTTAGCTGCAAGTGCATAATACTGTACTTTTATAACTTTTTCATCAGTTTTCACTTGAAACCAAACCTGATATAGTTTTTTCTGACATTTAGAAAACAAAGAAGTCTTCAAAAAAAGTTCAACACAATGCTAAAAAGTGAAAAATGGTTAGTCTTAAGAAAAATATGTTTTTAAAGTGAAAAATCTGTAATGAAATGAAACTTAAAAGTGTCAACTTACAACCTGTTTAAACATTATTGGATCAATGGTGGCCTATCCTCTCTAGCACAGTAAATTCTCTGCGGAGAGGTCCAAGAATGGCACTTCCTGCCACGTACTTTATGTCACTTTTACAGTACTAAGCTAAGCCTTTCCGCTCTATTCAGCCAGGATTTATAGACTGGTCTTCAGAATTTTTGTTAGATAAATTTGTTTTAACATGCCTTGTGTGTGGTGTCAATATGAAGGTTAAAAAAGTGGACTGAAATTGAGCCTATAGTACCAATGACTGACTACATACAGAGCAATATACTGCTGTTTTTGCATGTAGGTACAGTATGTCCAAAGAGATGCTGTTTGCTTTGGCAAACATCAATCTGAACTATACATGACAAACTGTCTTAGAGAGTGCTTTAAAGAAACACTCGCATTCGGATGCAATGACCCCACCCTTTTTAACCCGAGGAAGGCAATGCTATCAATATTTAGTTAAACTAAGCTATGTATCTGAAAAGAGCTGAAACTTATTGGCTTCCGTTTGTTCACATATTGCACATTCTAATATATTATAAATGGCATTTACACTAAAGCTACTTATCCAGAGCACCAATTAGTTACTAGTCCTAGACACAGACATCAGCTTTCAAAAATAGCCAGAATGATCTTGTCTTCTCTAAACTCCAACAGTGGCTTACCAGATACTGAAGGAAGTAAAACATGTTCAGTACGTCTCTTTAAGAACCAGATGAAAAATTTCTGAACAGGGAAGGATGGGTTGGCAAGCCTGATATCTTCAAGCAGCTGCTGCCTCATTTCCTCAGAGAGGTCTATTCTCCAGCCAGACACCTTCAGTGCAAAAAAAAAAAAATGAATAAAACACACACACAATATGTCATTCCAATGCAGCATAACTATTATTAGGACAGTCCCCATGAGGTTTTTGTGTTGCAGGTAAGCTCTTTTCAGTTGAGCTAGTGGACCTTTTCCAATAGTTCCCACAAAGAAATACTGCTACAGTTTAGAAGAATGTATCATACAATCTGAAGTATATTCATCTCACCTCAACCACTGGGGTCTTAGGAGTCCAAGAAGATTTTGCATATGTAAATTCCCCCAAAGTCATGACATGCCGGTTCATTTCTTTCATCTCAGGATCGTCTTTCAGAGTTCTCAAGAAAGGAGACTCTGGCCAAGTTAGCTGCCAAAACTTGCTCCCTGATGGGAATGGAAAAAAAAAATTAAAAAATCTGAAAAAGCCTAACCAATTTACTAACCAAACTAAAATACACTTTCAAAATAAATGCTTCCTCCGCTTTGAGACAAAAACCTTTACATTTTTTTTTTTTTAACTTTAAACTGGGTATATAAAAGGTTTTCTTCTAAAACACATTCATTAAAGTGTGTGTAATTGCACGGTATGCACTGAACTGAACAAAAGTGCACAACAGTGGTGCATTGGTTAGCACTACAACTCAATAGGTCCAGGAGAATGGGAAATGTGCGTTAATTGACGACTTTCAACTGGTCCTATAAAAGCAAGTATGAACATGTGTGTGAGTGAAGTGAATGTGCCCTGCGATGGTCTAACACTAGGCAAGGTTCCACCTACGTGCTTAGCAACTTTGGAAATGACTCCTTAATCCCCAAAACATTCCAAGTTAGATTAAGTGGATAGATACCGACAGATATAATTTAAGTCCACCACCACTGGACAAGCAATGTATTTATTGTTGAATCTACAGCAGACCTGAAACCATGACCACAGAGGTCACATTCGTGTTGTTGTGCGGTAAATTTCCTTACTGTACAATCAAATATTTGTCTTTCCAAAAACAAAAAAAATGGGGGACGGGGGAGTTACACCGAGTGGTTTAAAATGCTATTTACAGGTAAACTATTTTAAAAAGACAAAGGCAAAACAGATATTAATTCTAGCTGTATTTTATTAATGTAGGGGTAATACTGTGTTCACTTATTATGAACCCTCAGTATGAAAATTTCTGCCAGAGCAGTTAAGAAACTGTACAACTCTTAGCAGTTTACTTCTATGTCTGTAGAGCCTTTACTGGTCAGTAAATACATTCTGTCCCAATTTCTGTTTTCTAAAGTGACATTATATGAATTTGATTAAGAAACCCAAATCTACAGGAAAAACATTAACTGTTTTAATACTTCAGTACAACATAGTGGTTGGCAATTATCTGACTTAAACTTATTTTTTCTTTTCTTTGTATTTAATCACACAAGGACTTGCTTAGAAGCAGCAAGCATTTACGAAAGAAGTCTAGCAGCAAAAATGAAGGAATTTTAACATTACTATAGGGGTTGGCATAGTGATACATACAGAAGTATAAAGCTGAACATACCCTCCTGCTTTTGCAAAATATGGACAACGGCTCTGAAGGAAACAGCTGCCTGAGAGAAAGCCAACTCAGAAGCAGCCTTCTTAGCAATGTGCTTCTTAAAGGAGTCTGGCAATCCGCTTTTTAAAAATTCCCTCTTTGCTCTAAACTGCTCATCATCCTGTGAATTTTCAGATTCATCCCGGCTTCAGTCAGAACAGAGAAAAACAGACAATACAGAAGATTAAATGTTATGGGAAAGGAAAAAAGTAACTAAGTATAACCACCTCAGCAAATACGCTAAAGTCACTTCTCCTAATTAAAAACTGCTTGCCTTTTTGTTTAATTTACATGTAAAACAATTTTTTTGTCAATAAAATGATGAACACGATTGACATTTTCAGATCCTACATACACATATATGCTGCAATTTTAAAAATATGGCTACAGAGTTTAAAAACTGAGAATGACATTTCAAAATGATATAATTCTGTAAATTAAGACAGTAACATTGTACAAACATCTATATAGGACAGTAGATTGCTTCTAAGACAGAAAGTCAGTCTCCAAAACATAAAACATATAATGCCAAACCAGACTGATATACTATCTTCAAAAAAGTGACAACATTCAACAGAGCAGCACCAAAGTATTTTATTTTTTGATGTATCTGCAGTAGTTCTATTTCTGAAATTTATTTACCAATTTCAAAGCTAGCTCCTTACTTACCTGCTGTCATCAAAAATGGAGATAACAGAGGGTTTAGTGGACTTTTTTCCCAGAAAGATTGGAGCAACTTTGGAGTCCGCAAGAAGATGGGGGGGGGGGTGGGGGGGGAGAGAAAAACAAAGGAAAAACTTAAGATTCCAAATAATGTAACATCCAAATCACAATGATCTGCCTTTTTTGCGTTAGGAATGCTCATTCAAATGTAGGCCAAAAACTCATTACTTTAATCTATTATAACGCAGGAGGAAGTAGAGTGCCAGCCAGTCTAAGTCATCCATCCTAGAAATGACCACTACATAATAATGTTGAAAGATGTTACATTAACATTCCGGGTTCATTAATCATTTCCAAATATTCCACTGTTATTTTGGAGCAAGAATTCAAATGAAATGTATGTAAATGTATGAGAATATCTGTTTTGGTAAAAACAAAAAAAAAAAAATCTCATTAATGCATCTTCCATTGACTCTTCTTTAAATCCATTGGACACTTCCATATGCACACATATCTTGAATCAGCAGGCAAGATGGATGTGAATTTATTTTGGTTTCTCCTGTATTCTATTTTATGTCTGAGGGTTCTCTAAAACTCCATTTTGATCAAACTCAAACAATTTTCAGTCGATTTTCCAAAGGGTATGCAGCATGTATCAAAGAAGAAGAAATAATAAATTGCCTCGTACATATCTTTGTTTCAATCAGTGATTTTCATCCTGTGTGATGCAGCCCCATTAAGACAAAACTGGTCGCCGGAATGTGTCCAAACCTACTGAGATTTTGGGAGCTAACTTAAATATCAGAGCAGGAATAAAACTTTTGAATTAGGTGGTATGGTAGGCAAATAAAATAAATATGTTGACGTACCCTATCATGTAGTACAATTCACTACATACCAAAGCCTCAAATGTCCCCTCAGAAAGAAATTATTGTTGTGATATTAAAGGAGAAGGCTCACAACCAGCTAAATCTTCTATCACTTTCAGAAAAGGCTTTTGAATGAAGAGTTAAAAGTATGACAAGAAGCAAATTAGCAGCTGTTATTGAGTGCAGGAGAATCACTTTTGTGTGCTGCAAATTCACAAAGCTAACTAAACTGAAAATCTTTGGAAGTGAGGTAAAAACCATGATGAATTCCAGAAAGCCTTTATATGTAAGCCATTACCAACATGTTCTACCATTGAAGACATTTATGGTGTCTTAACTCTTTCAGGGCTGATGTCGACTTTTATCAAAAGGAGGAGTTGACGATGGTAATCGACTGTAAACTGTGACAAAACCAACCGTTATGTTTTAGTTGGACTCTCATTGCTAGAAGGAAAGTGTTGATTGAGATTTCCTGCACTCCTGTGAATAGCAAGGTGCAAGCAACGGCAAAAATCGCACTGACATCTGGCGAGAGATCAAAGAGAATGTGTAAAGCAAAACACTCCGTGGACGACATTTTGCCTATTATCTCTGAACTGGACTTTAACTTGTTGGACTCAGATTTTGATACAAGTGATCGAAAACGAATGTGAGGTTCCAGCTTCAGCTGATTGGTCTCCAGCTAGTCGTGGTATTGACAATGTTTGCCAGGGAGGACTGCCACTTAATGATAAGCGGTAGAAACCAGATTGTAATGCACTATGACCATGTCCCAGCCATGTAAAGACAGCGTGGCAGCAAGCCTGCCACATATTCTTGGCAAACTGGCAGCCACAGCATGCAGCAACAGATGTTTTATGTTTATTTCTTTGTGAAACCATTGCTTTTCAGACAACTATTTTTTTTGGAAAAAATATTCAGCCCTCAAAGAGTTAAATGAGTTTATAAGGTCAAATTGAATAGAAAGATCAAAATGTGTGCAATTGATCAACGATGAAGCCTAAACAATGATAGGACAACACGAGAAGCTCATCATGTGTGAGAAAGCTGTGGCACTACTTGTGATATCTGTTTACTAGAATTTAAATAGGTAAGCATTAGCTGCCAACAATTTGTCAGAAGATCGTAAGAGTGTGTCAGCTTCACAAAAAGCCAGTCATATTTATTTAAGTTGCATCTGAAGAAAAGGGCAGTGATCATGTACAACTTCTTTTGCACACTGAAGTACAATGTCTTTGTGGAGATAAGGTGCTTACTCAGTTTTTTATATGACTCAAAATCTGAAGTCACAAACAGTTTTGGCGATACCGAATGCCTTGTTAAATCTTTGAGACACTCTCAGTCATAAAAATTGTACTTTACAGTAGCCTTTAAGGAAAAAACAGTGACAGCTTTCCAAGACCAAAGTAAAAATTAAGGCAGCAATAATTAAAACACTGATAATGTGGACCAAATGTATAGGCTAGTGACTTGTGGATTCATTTCAGAATGTCATTTTTTGACAGAAGAGAAAAAATGCAGCTGCTAAATTCTGTTGCAAAGATGAATTAAAAAAGTGCCTGCAAAGATTCAAAACCCACCTGAAGGACTAATTACTGGCTCCATATGCCCAATTCAGCTGGACTGTAAATCATTTTGTAAACCTAAGTGAAGAGGTCCTTTCAATTTCAAGCACAGAAGGGCAAAAGAGACATGCAGGCGTATCTTGAGAAAGTGCCTTAAAATTGCTTTTTTTTTTTTTTTTTTAAACAAATTTTAAAATTTTAGCTTCATGTTATGTCAAAATACCATACCTTATTTTTTCAGACAATGCTAAGAAATTTTCAATTCCATTTCTTAGAATATAAAAAAATAAACTTATTATTGAATCAGTCCTTCTTTGTCAGCTTTTTTCCCTGGAGTACAACAGCCAGCATTAAGAACTGGTCAAACACTAGCCCTATCATTAAGCGAGTCAGAAAGATGTAGGATTCTGTGGTTTACTAGTTATGTTGAAAAATTATGCACTCATGCCTCCACTGTATGGAAAATTTGAGAGCCAACTGTCAGGTTTGGTTTTCTTTTTTTCCATGAGATTCTGATTAGATAGCTCTTTCCCTAATCACTTAAAGGTGTTTGTCAAGAAGCCGTGTGTAATCTTATTTTCTGCGATTCTCAGACTTCATTATTGCTCAGGTTTAAACTTGAAATTATGTTTTCATCAAGACAGTTAAGTTCTGTTAAATCCCACAGACGTTTTTGTGACCTACATAGGCATTGAGTTGTAAAAAGTTAGAAAACTCATTTACATAAATTTGCAGAAAACTTTTAAAATGTTTAGAGGTCTTATGGACTAACTGTACAGTTAGTTTTTGTACCACCTTATCAACAAAACACTTTTGTTATGTTTCTGAAGTCTTTCCAGTATCCACTTTTAATCAAATAGTTCTCTACTGCACATAAAACCAACAGTACATGTGCTCCATCTTAATACTCAAGTAGTAAAAATATAATTTTAGATGTGGTTGGAAAAACAAGATATTTTATTATTATACTGAAGTGTATATATTTCACTGTTTATATTTACTCAATACTGTGCATATTCCTTATTAGTTACCCTAATATTTACAAAACTGAAAAATTCAACTCAAGGTTGCTAATCAGGAAGTAGACCTGGACATGATGTCAAGTACAGTGAAAGAGCAACTCAAACGCACATCCTCCATACAGGGGTCAATTTGGAATCACAACTTAATCTAATCTGCAAGTCTTTGGGGATGTGACACAAAAACCGGAGTACCCAACAGAAAATCTAGGCATTTTAGAAGTGCAAACTCCACATAGACAGATACTGCCTAGATGTTGGATTTGAAACGTGGATACTGAATCTGCGAGTGAGTAATGTCACCCACTAGTCGAAGTGTTTAGAAAGTTACTATTTTTAAATAAATTAATGAATTATTAATAAAAATTATATATATAAAAATAAATTACATATAATTTATATTATACATTTTATTCATATATGGATACACACAATTATATTGAGCTTTAAAAATTAAAACACCTGCACTTACCTGTGCAGTCCTTGGAGCATTTGCTTTTGCTTTTACCCAATACTTCATTCAGGTTTCGCAGTTTTTTCCCATTTCGTTGTTCCTTGGAGAAATCACCATCTTCTATGAAGACAAGGGAGTTCTATGGAAAGCGACCAAAAAACACACACCTTCAACATTATACGAGCTTCTACAGATTTCTCCACAAACATAATTATCAATTTACAGCTAATAAGAACAAACATTTTTTATTTGGCTTTTTTACATGTATAGTATTTTTTTTTATTTTTTAAAGTCAGAGCACAGGCAGGTTAAGTGATGTGCCCAGGGTCAAACTATACATCTAAGTTGAGGAGTGAACTAGCAGCCTTAGGGTCGGATGTCCAGTGTTTTAAGCACACCACCTCACTTCCTGCCTACAGTCAGATGACTTGAAACAGGGCAGTGCAGGCATAAACTTTAAATTGTTGGGAAACTAGTAGATATTGTACAATATTTAATGTTGAGATTTTATAGTCGTTGCAAAGTGTTTGGTACCCTCTTTAATAAACAATATTATGCAATTACTTTATGCCACTTAGGGGTTAGTAAGATGCAAGTGAATTTATAAATGCAGATTAAGTGGCAAAGTCATAACTGCAGATATTAAGCTGCTCCTACAGAATTCCATTTTGGTAAAACAGACCTGAAAGCATATATCTTGTGTATTATGATGTACCTCATCAGGAGTAACCTTGCTTTGCTGACGAGCCCGAGAAGATCTTCTCAAACACACATCTTTATCCTGCGTTGTTTTACACTTGCTCTGTTGCACGGCTTTTGCTTTCTCCACTAGCTGTTTGGCTTTCAGTGTATTTTTCTTTGCATCAGCTTTCTACAAGGCAAATATTATATATTTATTTTTTTAACACGACAATTTCAAATCCTGTTTATATTGCTGCAGTTATAAAACACCCACACAATTACCTTGCCTACCTTTAGTAATGTTTCTGTGTCTTCTGCCCCAGAGTTCAGCAATCTTCGTGGAAATACACGAGTAAATCGCATCCTAAAACCAAATGATAAAAACAAAAACAAATGAACAGCATTAAAGGAATGCCACACAATGCACTTCTTTTTTTGTTTTGAAATTCAGAACTGCTGTATTATTTTGACAACATATGTCTTTTTTTCTTTCCAATCCCCTTCTATAATCTAACTATTTATGTATGTACATAGGTATCATGCTGAAATTTCAAACAGACATTTGTAAGACCCTGGGGAGACACCATGGAAACATTTTGTAAACCACAGGTCTCAATTTTCTAAAAGCAGAGTAAATAAAAATGGAAAATTAAATATAAATATTGTAATACCTGATTGGAGACTGGGCTTCATCCGGTGCAGTTACCATCTCGGATCTATAAATTCCTTTCTTCGTCGTTTTAGGGGTTGACATCTGTACCGGGGAATCTCCTGCAAGGCTTGAACAGACATCTAAATTCTCTTCGTTACGTTTGTCTAGACTTGTTAAGTTTTGTGCATCACTCTTAGCTTGACCTCTCGTCAGCCTTCTCGAAGACACTGTACAAACAAGATTTGCTTCTTGCAGAACCTCTTTTTCTTCACTTTTGCGGTTTTCTGGTTTTTGTGTCTTCTCCAGCACTTCTGGAGTCACATCATCTACTGAAGATACTTTCCCTACATTTCTCTTGCCCTTCCTCTTTAATGATTTTCCTTTTTGAGCAGATGGGGTCTCTTTTACACATTGCACATCTTTGCTCAAATTACCACTGCTACCAGAAACTTCTGAATCAAGAACACTTCTGACAGTGGTCTCTTCTGTGGTATTTTCTGTTACCTCAAGCTCTTTTGGGACCTTTTCCATAGGTACTTTTGGATTTCTTTGCACCTTCTTTTGTTTGTTCTTAGCTACATCCAGTGGTGGCTGTTTAAACACATTCATGAACTGTTTCTTCTCAGCAGGGGTGCATTTGGGTCTGGACAGACAGCTTGTTGAAGTCTCAATAACAGACAATTCTAGTGCCTCCTCATCTACAACTACATTTGATTTTCTTTTTGAAACTTGCTCAGCTGTTTTGGTTATTGGAGGGTCCACTTGCAGAACTTCGACTGGATCAGCCTCCACATACCTCTTTTTCATGAAAATAGATGCAATTTTCTTCTGAGCTTTTGGACCGGAAGATCTTGCAGCAAGAGAATGAACTTGGGCCTGAATGGTAAGAGTCCTTGGAGAAACTTGACTGGGAGAGCTTTTTTGTCCATCTTTATCATCAGATGACTTAATCAAAGACCTGTCTGGTGATGAGAGGTTGTCAACTTCCTTTTGGCTTTCCAAAAAATCCTCAAAGGAGATTGTAACAATGCTGTCATTTAGACAGGACGTCTCATTAACATTGACATCCAGGCTGGTATTGCACACTGATTTCCCACACTCATTATGAGGTGGAAGCAATGTCACTCTGGAGCTTTCATTACTGTCTTTATTTTCTAACGGCTCTTTAATTAAAACATTGGAAGAGGTCTCTAACTGTTGTGGCTTTCCCTGCCTTTTCTTTGTTTTTTTCATTGTCTTACTTTTCAATGCAGTCTTTGGCTGATCATTTAAGTTTGTGTCTTCTTGTAAGTCATAACTGTTTGCGCAGATCTCAGCCAGCAAGGCAGCTGTCTCACTACCCAAGATGCTAGACCCCACAGTCAAGCCGTTATCACGGGAATCATTGTTCACATCAGAGACCCCATCAGAGTTCTCCTCAATGCTGTCAGTTTGTTTGCTGGAGTTCTCTTTTTTAATCACATTTCTTCCTCTCCGTAGGCTTCTCTTACTCTTGATACCTCTTACTTGTATCTTGTCATCCTTGACTGTCACATCATGCTTCTCTTGGTTTTCATTACCTTTTTCCTGTACAACATGTTTGTTGTTCGCAGGAGATGTTTTTTTAAAATAGTCCATAATATTATTGGACTTGGGTGGCGAGAATGCTTTCTCGACTTTAGCCATTGGCATGAAATAATTTGTGATGGTTTTAACAGATGCATGATCACCTTCTTTTTTTCGCTTCTTACAGTCCTAAAACATGAAGGGGTGGGGAGGACATGCATTGTGAAGGTGAAAATGTCAGATTTTCTCAAAAAAAAAAAAAGTATCAAGAAGGTAAATGAAAGTCATTTAAAAAGAAGCATTTAATGACAAGCATGTCATAAGTATGCAAGATGACTCCACTTACTTGCATTTGAAATTTTCATAACAGATCAATGCAAAATACCTGAGTATCAAAGTCTTCCACAAGTGTTGCCATGCCCACTATGCTCACCATATCTGGCTGCTCTTTAAACCTTTGCAAATAAATAAAGCAAAATTACAAACACTGTGAAAATTACATTTCCACGTGAAGGTATTTTAAACAAAAATATGGAGGAGGAGCTGCAAGGTTTCTGCAAGCTGATTTTACAAAAGTTTGAACTTGTGCTAAAAACTAGACATTTTTGCGTACCAAAAACTGACACTGTTTGATTCTCATTTAGTAGTCTTACAATCACTAAGTCATCAGAAAATTTTAAGACGAACCTGCTTTCAATTTACTGCAATAACTATTTGTGTAGAGGATTTACAAAGAGGTAAAAGAAGACAACCCTGTGGGTACACTGTAGACGAGGACAGCATGTCAAACTGACATTTTAACAGTGGTTCTTCGTCACCCACCATACCGAACTGAAATCTAAATTACAAGTGTTATATAAGAATCAATGCAAGATGGTAGGGCTGGATGGTGTTAAAAGCTGTGGCAAGAAGTCTACAGATATGAGCCTTTGTGAGTCTTAGTGCTCTTCAAGTGGTCATAAAACCAAAGAAGCAAAGTGACATTTGCATCCTCTGTACCTCTTAGTGTTGTTGTATCAAAATATCAATAAGTATCAATTGTAACATTTTTAAAATCGCTTCGATACTTTTTTTTCCATGGTATCAATTCCACAATCTACAATACGAATGCACTTCTAGTTCTCGCTGGCATTTTAAAGCTGAACTTCGTAGGCTAACAAATGGCACTGCTAGAGTTGCAGCCCTCTTTCCACACTCTCACTGGTGTTAATAAGATGGCAGTTTCAGCAGTGTTGGAGCCTTCACCTCACACTTGGTGACAATTATTGACAATAAGTATTTCAAGATGTTACTCCAGATTCCCTTATTTGGCACAAAGCCGAAGCACGGAGAATCATAAAAAACATGCAAGTCTGTATACAAGATTTGTTTCCACGCAATACTAATTAAAAGGGCTAATACAACCAATTTAGCAAAAAACTTGGAAGGACCGACACACGAGTCAATACAAAGATCATCTTATTTCTGAATTACGGAAACAATCAGTATAAGCCTTTAAACTGGTGTGTTTGAAGTAGGAATATCACATTTGTATTTTTCTACTGGTTAAAAAGTTTTTGTTTTGTTTTTTCACAGTCACTTAAATGTTGACTGCATTGAGACAGACATCTGCAATTACTTTTAACTGTGGGTGAGTTTAAAACTGTGCCATTCATTGAGGGGCAACATTCTTTTAGACCAGGGCTCCAACACTTCCTTGATTTTTAAAGACTTCACAGTGCTGCCATTGCATGTTACTTTCTTTTATTGTGTACTTTTTTAAATTATATTTCAACACATTTGCTACATAATGTAAGGCGCTATCATTTTTTAGTGCCTCAGTGAACACTTCACATAAAGATACGCTGACGAGCTAGCCTTCCTTGCAAAAAATTTGGAAGTTACAAAGACATTGTAGTCGGATTAGAGAAAAATTCAGTGTGCATTGTTTGCATTTATTGATTGGCCTTTAAGTGTGTTAGTGATCTGTTTGTGCGTTACATTTCTGAATAGTTTTTAAATGTATGCCTTATTCATTGCACACAAAAGACCACATTAATGTTCTTTTTATTTGAATATTTAATCTTTAATACTTTTATGTATACTTTTGCTCTGATTATTTGATTAACATTTACCGGTGTTTATAACCTTTCATTGTACTACCTCAGCAACAGTGTTTACTTTCAATTAAAAAAAATGACCAGCTTTGAAAATTATTGCAAAACTTTACTCATATCTTTTATATAAGACTGCACTACTTAAAGAATATGTATTAGTAAAATTTCTATTTTTTTGTTTTCATCAATGTAAAGAGTTGAAAGCATACAGAATTAAAATTTACTTAAATGGTACCCAATTTCAAAATTTTCTTAGTAAAAGCTTGAAATGTCGATATTTTGACAACCTAAGCATCTTTATTACAAAAGGCAGGCGATTTGAAGTGTATCTAATAAACCCTGTGTTTTCTGTTATCTTCCTCTTTATAGTTTTTTTTTCTAATTATTTAAAAACCTGAGCCAGAGGTCTGAAGTTTTTCATGGTTTTAGGGGGTTTTGTTTTCAGATACTGGAAATATAGTAGTCTGTTTCCACCGTTCAGTAAACGTTTGCGGTTTCTAATGACAACCTAAAAATAAAGTAAAAAATTAAACTGCTCTACACAAGGCTTTTAGGCTGTTATGGGGCTTTTCGTTTTTATTTTAAATGCTCTCGACATCTAAACCACTGATGCGGATGAGGGGATAGGAGAAATTTTATAACAGGGGCACGAGGAAAAGGGTGCGAGATTCATGGCACGTATGGGAGACAAAGTTTCAATGTGAGAACTGTTGACATATGAAGCGATGGCACCTTGAACCGGGGTTACGACGCGGGGCATGCAAGGGAATTCGACTTTCCCCAAAAACCGTATGTCAATATGAAACATTAGTCATATATTCAGTTCCGACACCGTGTTATGGAAGACAAAAAAACGTTATTTCGGTTAGTCTAATACTAATGTACACCTACCAAAACTGCTGTCGCTTCTCTTCCCTTTGTGCCGATACTCAAATTCTGGGGTGGCCTGGCGTCAGCAGCCCTCTGCAGCTTCATAGCCGCTCAGCTCCCGCGGAAGGCTCAACGAGCCACTGCAGTAGCTCTTCACAAAAATCCAACGATAAAAACATTAACCATTCCTGTAATTCTTAAGGCAGACAAAAGCGGTAATAATTTTTAAAAAAGTATAATTCACCAAATCGCCATAGTTACTTGTCAGATTTAAAATTGCGCCTAACGAGAACAACACAACCTGGAAATGGCGCCAATCTTCATTGCTCTTCGCCAGTCATTCAGCTGCCCAATCAGAAGGCTTCTCTGTCGGTAAACGTCACACTGCTTTGCATATACGGAAGAATGCAAAAAAAAGCAGCGTTAGCGGACATCCTCTGACGTCATGAAGTGGTAACCTCGCCGTTTAAATAACTTTATTGATATTAATAGATGTTACAAACATTATATGACAAAATAGGTATGCATTAATCTTTAAATACAGTCTACATACATCTCATTTACAGTATCAATTATCTTGTTTTCAAAGATTTAGGTAGAGATATAATTTAACGTTAAAATTGGTGTCGTGGAAAGATAATTTCCATTTATCACTAACACATTTTGCTTCCATCACTATCATATCTTCAACTTTCTACTTTTCAATACGTAATCACAGGCGAATCAAAACAGATTAAATAACTGAAACTCTGATAGCATTTTTACATAATTTAGAGCACAAAAGCTCAACAACCTTAAATATGATCCACTCAAACAACAGTGTCTGAACTCAAACGTTAATTCTCTGAACTTTACGTCTTCCAAAAAGCTCAGCGATCTTTCCTAAAAAGACAAAAACTCTTTGAGATGGAAACCAAAATACTGGTAAACCTTCTATCATTGCACTTATTCAAGTATCATAATCGGATGTATCATGGTGTGGCTTGGTAACCTGACTTAAGGATCACAAGCTTCTCCAAAGCTCTGTCTGCGCTGCTCCTAAAATCACTGGGACTGACCTTCCACAGCTTCATACCATCTACTCGAAGGCAGAATCCGTCATCTTTGATGCCATCCATCCAGCTCATCCCATTGTTTCATCTCACCATATGATCCATCTGCTTCAGGGACAGCTTCTTAAAAGATAAAACAGACAAATGAGAGGAGACCATTCAGTCCTTCAAACTAATTTGTTAAGATAATAGCTTAATGTCACACTGTCTTACTCAGATATTTCTTAAAGGGTGTCAAGGTTTCTGTCTCAACTACATTTTTGTAGTTTGCTCTTTGCCTAAAAATGTGCTTCCTGGCTTCAGACTTTAAAGTGCTTTCCCTTAATGTCTACTAATGAGCATTAAGGAGGTTCTGAGGTGGCAAAGATAGATTGGCCATCTAGGTCTGTGAAGGGGACCAATTGTGTTGTTTAGTGTGTTGTATTTATCCAATTTTTTGACACCCATTGCACATAAACCTTCCTGGAAGGGGGTTTCTCTGGATTTTTTGGGAGTTTTTTTTTTATTTTCTTAGGGAGTCATTGCTGGGGAGTTGACAAACAACCAGGTCCATTAAAGCCCATTAGGGCACGCTTTGTGTGATTATGGGCTATACAAGAAATACATTGTTGCTGTTGGTGGTGTACTCAAGTACATGATTCACCCTTAAGCTGGTCATTCCAACAGGTGATAAGATCACTAAACTCTCGGTAACCTGATGTTACCTGCCATGTACTATACCCACATGCTGGTTTATGTCTAATTCTACTGTATATTACATGTGTACTGCCATCTGTACTTTATTCCCTACTGTTGTTTAAGACAATCTATACATCTGTACAGTTCTGTGCAAACTAGGCCATTCTTCAGCTACTGTTATTTATTGGATTTTTGTATTTATTTATCATCTTTATGTCTCATTTTCTGTATATATTTCACTGACCCCCCAACCCCTTCAACAACTGTGGCACAAGAATTTCACTATGCTCTCGCAGCCTAAAGGATGTGACAAAAATGAACTAATCTAATCTGAGTTTCAGAGGGCTAGTGAAAGTATATTAGCAACAGTTGTAAATCTGAAGGGGCCATCTAGGATACATAGTAATGCATGGTCAAAAATAACAGTTTCCAGTTTTACACCATTATATTCAGGCATTAATTTTATCATTACCTAATTTATATAGTACAAAAACTATTTACTTATGGAAAAAACACATTTGGTATAAATGAAGAAGAACATGATTCTCATTTATTGATTAGTACACCTATCAGTATAGATTAAAAGATTTAAACAAACTTCATTTTTTTTATTAAGTTTGACAAAGAGTTGGGCATTAAAAATACTGTTTTTGAAAGGCAAACCAGCCATTAGATAGATAGATAGATAGATAGATAGATAGATAATCATACTGTTGAGCTTTTTCTTAGATGCTCAAAGCACTTTACATAGACATAACAGAGCCACTACCAATGTGCAGTATCCTACCTGTATGATGTGACAGCAGCCATTCTTGCGCCAGTATGCTAATCATACATAAGCTAATAAGTGGTAAAGGGTGAGAGAGATAGTCAGCCACTTAGAGGCAAGGGATGATTAGGAGGCCAGAATGGATGAAGCAGTGATAGCCAGACCATTGGGGTACACTCTACATTTTCGAGAGGGTATCCAGAGATCTTTTATGCCCACAGAATGTCAGGACTGCAGTTTTACATCTCATCTGAAGGATGGCACCAGTGTTTACAGCACAGTAGCTCACACACTGCACTGGGACCTTGGGATCCACACACAGACCACTGAGTAAATATCCCTAGCTGACTACACCAACAACTGTTCCAGAAGCAACGCTGCAACCCAAGCCATTCTTAGTTGGTCTCCCATCTAAGTACTGTCAAGGCCCAAATATGCTTTAAAAAGTTCAATATTTGTTTTCTATATCAATTGTCCATTCACATATCCATTTTTGAATGAGATCACAAAAGCTGGCATTTATCCTGGTAACACTGAGTAAAACGCAGATGCCAACCACAAACTGTACAACATTCAGTCACAGGGCACATTCAAAGACATACAGTACAGGCCAAAAGTTTGGACACACCGCCTCATTCAATGTGTTTTCTTTATTTTCATGACTGAAGGCATCAAAACTATGAATGAACACATGTGGAGTTATGTACTTAACAAAAAAAAGGTGAAATAACTGAAAACATGTTTTATAGTCTAGTTTCTTCAAAATAGCCACCCTTTGCTCTGATTACTGCTTTGCACACTCTTGGCATTCTCTCGATGAGCTTCAACAGGTAGTCACCTGAAATGGTTTTCACTTCACAGGTGTGCCTTATCAGGGTTATTTAGTGGAATTTCTTGCTTTATCAATGGGGTTGGGACCAGCAGTTGTGTTGTGCAGAAGTCAGGTTAGTTGGACAATCATTTATTTTTCAACAGGACAATGACCCCAAACACACCTCCAGGCTGTGTAAGGGCTATTTGACCAAGAAGGAGAGTGATGGAGTGCTGTAAATGGTCATGAAAATAAAGAAAACACATTGAATGAGGAGGTGTGTCCAAACTTTTGGCCTGTACTGTATGTTCAAAAGAGTTTAAAATGTATTTGACAAATACATTTTTGGAACAAGAACCAGAGCACCTAGAGAAAATCTCAAAAGACAAATATGTAAACTACCAAAGAAGTAACTTGTATGGGGTTCAAATGCATTCTTCTGGAACTGTGAATCAGCAGAGCTAACAAATGTACATGCCCAGTAAATCTATTATGACCCCTATACTCTTTGCACTTTTTTTAGTTTGTACATGCTATTTTACTGTATTACTGCATATGTCCAATCGATCACTAATGTTTATTTTACATTATGCACTTCACAGAGCACACCATCTCAAACTGTTTGACAAAACAAAGAGCAGAATTCAAGCAAAACTAGATGATTATTCAAGAAATATTTAATTAAAAACTCACCATTTGTCTGTCCAAACAGTTATTCTTTTACTGATGCTTCAGAATCCATCTGTGATCCTGCTGTATATTCTTAAGATTCAGAAAATTAATAAATGGTTAAAGAGACAAGTAGTCTGTTTTTATTTGAATGAGGCCAGGCTTTTAAGGCATCTACAAGGTTGCTGGTTCAAATCCCATTACTGCCAGAAGGATCCTACTCCATTGGGCCCTTGAACAAGGCCCTTAACCTGAAAATTGTTCCAGGGGCCCTGTACAATAGATGACCCTGCGCTCTGACCCCTAAAGGGGATTAACAAAGTGTATGGAATCAAAATCAAATCTGGACAGAAAGTTCAAGGCAAATGTTTCTTATGTTAAATGTGCACGTGTTGCAGTATACTTTCTGTATTTTTCCCCTTCATAGCCTTATCTGATTATACAATATGATTTTAGAAAGAACAAATACCAATCAACCTGAGGATGAGACAGAAATTACAAGGAACATAAAAAGCCCATACACCTTTGCTAAAATTTTAGCTTTTGTCAATGTAATGGGTGAAAACAGAACAAAACATGTCAGGCATTTTTATTATTATTACAACTTTAAAAACAACAATATTTCAGTGAAAAACGAGTATATAATTTCTGGGAAAACTAAATAAAAACAAAACAATTACAATGCTTTGCTTGTGTAAGTGTTCACTCCCTTTCTAATAACGTTTGTAACTTGTGTTTGCAATTAACCAACCACATTTCAAATCATGTACCAAAGTAATCCGTCGTCACCTGATATTAATGCAGGTCATTCTGACTGCACTAAATGATATCAGTTATTATAAAAAGACATCACTGTGTTCTTCTTGTTGCAAAATGCAAAACTAACCATGATTCAAAAGAAGCTAACAAAATAGCTATAGGATTGTATTGGTAGAAGATATACTACAACAACAACATTTATTTCTATGACACATTTTCATACAAATCAGGAGAACAATATAAAATGACCTTTCAGGATTTACAAAAATAATGGAACACATTTAAGATTTTAATTAATACAAAGAGCAAATAAAGCACCACTAGAATTTTGGAACGATAAGGATGTCCCTGCAAGGCTGATAACCAGCCAAGGAGAAAGATCTTCAAGGAGGCTACAAGAAGACAAGGCCAGACCTAAAGAAGACACAGGAATTGATGGCAGTAATCTGTCACTTAATACCCACATATTACAATTGGAACATTCATCAATGGCTAAGGTTAGAGTGGCTAGGTGAAAGCTTTTACTCACAAAAATGAGCATCCAGATATTTTGGTATAAAATCTGTCAGCCATAATATTTAAAAACAAATTTCACCTTTCAAGTTTATCATTCCCCAAAGTACACAGCCAACTCAAACAAGGACCAACTTAAAACAATAATGGTTAATGTCATGGAATGGCAAGTCAGAAACTAAATTTTAATCTTGCAGAAAAACTGTGGACTTGCCTAAGAGGATTATGCACAATAGACAGTCTAGAAATGCTAAAAAATAGGTGTACAAAGTTGGTAGAGTGCTATCTAAAGAGTGTCGATGCCTCCACAAAGTGTGGCGTGGGCTCGAGTATGCAACAAAAGGTTTACAAGAGTGATTTCTGCTTATTTGCTCAAAAATTGTTGGTTACGAGAATTTGTTAATGATGAATAATCGTCTGACATGATTGAACTAGAATCAACAAGTCTAAATTGCAGTAAGGTTACGTAGATTTAACACCACACACACAGTACATTTACAAACACAGCCTTTGAGCAATATTTGCGATTTGTTAAAATGAATATCCAGTTATTAGTAATCAACCATATAAATGTCATTAGAAGCTTGACAAAAATGAGTGAAACCTCATACGCGTTACGTTTTACATAATTTGTCAACGATTCCTCGAACAATAAAAATAAATAAAACTAAAGTTTACTGTTCATTAGAATTAAACGAGTTGAACACTTAAACATGAATAAAAACACTGCCCTTGGGTAACAGTTCGAGTTCGATTTTATTCCGATAAAGCAGGTCATATGTGAAACACGAAATAAACTGCATCAGCCGTTATCTTTTCTCAGACAACTGCCGAGTTCTCAAACCAACACAATGATAGACACAGCTATCTGGAAATCGCCCCGCCTCTTCAGTTTTGAGGTTCAAGTGTGTCACGCTGCTCGCTTTCTGATTGGATAACGTACACCTCCTGTGTTTTTTTTTTTGCCGTCCCGCCTCTTCCAGGGTTGACTGACGCTTACCGCGAAGCTGCCGCTGTGTTAAAGTGAGTGTAGAAGAGCACGTCTAGTAGAACTTCTCTTAGTCCTTGAATTAGTCATTTTAACATCTTATTCTGGATTTAGAATTAATGTTGACTCACAGGTATGTGGCTTTCTTTATTAAACAAGTTAGATGGTGTTTTGTGAGCCTAGTTCTGCTTTTATGTGTTAGACACATCGGTTATCACCAACTTTGGGTGTTTCCTTTAAAGTCCCAGTAACAAGTAGCGGCGTGCCATTCAGCCGCGTGACGCCCCCCAAAGGTAAGGGGCTTTAGTAAGGCAGGTTTTTTATTGATGAATAAGTTAAGGTTTCAAAACTTTTTCTCATCTTTTGCGTGTTTGCTTGTCAGTGTTGTTTTGTGTAATCTATGGAGCGGAGCGTCTTGAAGGCGCGAGGCGTTTATCGAAACTTGTGTTCTGCGTCGTAATGATTTACGGAAGTGCGGAGTGCACGTTGGCAGCGCGACACCCCTCGTTTTTTCTTATCTGTTTGTATAGTTCACCATACACACACACACGTCAATTCTTAAAACGTTCCTTAATCCAGTTTAGGTCAGCGGTAGTTTGAAACAGTTCAGGATGCATCCAAAGCAAGAACAAGTCTTGGACGGGGCGCCAGTCTATTACCAGACACATTTGCGCCCCAGGTGGCCCAAGGCGCACTTAAACCTGGGGGCTTAGCAAGCCGGGGAAGAATATACACATACAGTCCACATAGTGTACACTGACTGGTCCGGACTCCTCCTACTGTCTACTCATCTCGATAGTTCTATGTTTCTCTTAATTGCTCATCCTCCTCTGATCAGCAACTTGTATTCCTCCCTGCCTCTCTCACATTTGGCGTTATTTTCTGTTTTATATAAAATTTTAATCATGCTGCAGTTTTTCCTCCTTAACAATACCAGCATAAACCCCCATCACTAGAGTGGCTGGTATTAGCCTCCGCATCATTTAGCGTCTCTCTCAATCTGATCGTTGAAACAAAGCAGATTTCAAAAATTAGGATACGATGCCATACATTTATTATCCGCTATACAAACCTGGTAAGCTTTATTAATCGATCCTTTATCAGACCTGCTTCATCCGTTTGGGCTAGAACCTATCCTGGCCACTTCATCTGCCTGGAGAAAGTAACTCTAGATGGGGCACCAGACGGAACACACCCGTTTGTTAATAAAAGTCAATTATGAGTCCAAATTAATCTGGCATGCACATGTTTGGGGCGTGGAAGAAAAGAAAAATCACAGACAAAGGGGGAACATGCAAGATCCATGCAAACCTTGTCAAAGCCAAGGCTCACATCTAGAATATTTGAGCTCTGAAGCAGCACCACTAACAACTTTGCCACTGTGCCATACTTCATTGATTTGTAAAACTGGTGTTATGTTGTGGTTCTGTTAGTTTCCAACATATACATCTCCTATAATGGGACTATGGAGTAAAAGACTTGTAAAATTTGCTTTGTACTGACTGTGGTAGTTTCTCACACATGCAACATTTTCCCCATGGGACAAATGTCTGTCTGTCATGAAGTTATTGAACAAATGGAGCAAAAGTAAGAAGGAGACCCCCTGTAGTTGTTTTAGAAGTAGATATTTAAAAAATTATGGACCACTTTAATTGTATTTAAATATTGCTTGTGTTGACTTTTCATAAACTGATTTATTCATGCAACATTGCCAAAAATATTAGAAGTTGATTCTTTTCTATCTTTTTACTTGTGCTCATGAGATTTAATTTATATATTGTTTTAACCTCTTTTTTTGAATGAGGTTTTAAAATCCTGTCACATTTTAACATTAGCCAGGAAGTAGACGGTAAAGGAATAGGTTGAACTGATTTTATGGCTGAATTTATTTTTGAACACTGCATTACATATCTGCTCACTTTCATTCTTTATAAACTAGCATTTTCCTAGCAACTGATTGTAGGGAGATATATTCTGTCACCAAAATAATGTTTTTGTTTATATATATATATATATATATATATTTTTATAGGCTCAACACTCGAAGGGATAACCCCCACGCATATTGGGCCAGTTTACAGTTGGTCATCAAGTGAATTGGATTTAAACCTATTTCAGTCTAATGTGAACATTCTCAGTTCTCACTGAAGCTATTAAAACTGGAAATAACACCAGATTAAAAATAACAAGGTGGGCAGCAAATATACCTGCTATGCCACTCTCTCCCTCTTCATTAACTATTATAAAATTATAATGTTTAACTATACCGATGAGTAAAATCTGTTTGACTTCTAGAAACTATTAATTGTTTTCATCTTAATTAATTTTTTTAATGACCACAACAAAACTTGCACAGGCAATACATATTGTACCAAGAAGCATTTTAAATGTGACGTTAACATTTACAAAGGTTCTCTAATAAAATTAATTGTTACAGCTCAGGATAACAAAGTGGAGACACTAGTACCCTAAAGAAGATTTTTTCGAGCACACCAAAATCAAAATGCCCCAAATAATACAGGATTCCAACAAATTTGAAATTCTTTCATGGTTCAAACCACACCATCATTATAACTATTAACGTGTAACTTCAATGTTATTAATGTATACTGACATATGTCTGCATTCCAGTTTCTCTTTAACATTGTCAGATTATCACAGAAGTAAAGTTCTTGGGTCACGTTTGTGCAGCTTTAGTGGGGTGAAACAGGCTCATTAGTGTTTTAGAAATGCCTGTTTTTCTTTTGTTCTTTTCAGTATTGTCTCTTGTGTTTTCTTTAAACTGTCCCACCTCCTGCACAGTTTTAAGTTGATAGTATTCGGTTAAGTAATTTCCTCAACATATTAATCCACGGGGGATTCTTTCCTTGAGGTGTGTAGTGTCACTTCCTGAATTACAGCTTATGACCTGTGAGTTAAAGCACGCTGGCATTTAGCAGTAAATCCACGAAAGACTGAACAGGATGCGGTAGACAATGGAGTTGTTCTGTGGTGATATTTATAGTATTAACAAAAAATTACAGAAATTTATAAGTTGTTTTCTTTGGTGTCATCCTTTTTTCTGATGTAATTAGTAAAGAATGCTTTTGTTCAATTGAGGTTTACATTTTGTTACTAAGCATCTGTTTGCCTTTGAGACAAAGTCACCTTGCTTCACTGGTGTTCATCTTTGTGTGATGCAGGGTAAGAGTTGTAACCTGTTTGAATTCTTTTAGTTTTGCTGCTGATTCCATGTGCATGTGAGTCATGTTGTCTTACTAACCTGTATGTGAGGATGGCCGCCAGGATTTACTTTACTTCTTTTCTGCAACCCAATACATACTTTTATGCCTGAATTCAAGGAGACATAATACTTAATTTTCAGATGATGTTTAGTATAGATACAGTACACATTCATTTTTCTCTTTCTTATCAGTCAAAGCTGAGATTTGCTTACTTCTTGACAGTATCACTCATTGGTTCTGGACTTGACAAGCCCACTTTTAGTGAAAGTCGCTGGACTGGGATTTTCCCAGGTGGGCCAAATGTTGATATTTTTTTTGACGCTTTGAGCATCATAACTGAGTTCTTGCCTCCAGTGAAACATTTTGTATCCAATCTGAATTAAACCTTCTTCTTCCTTTGATACATGTTGGTGACAGAGTTACAGTAGTAAGAAGCACTGCATAATCTGTCAGCTTATACCGTGACAGAAGAGAGTTACACTCAAATTCTTTGCAGAATCAGTACACATTTACTACTCTCCATTTGCCACCCACCTGCTTAAGTGTTTAGATATTCATGCTTTCCTTAGTACTGGATATTTACATCCTCCATAATGGCTATGAGATAAGCATGTAAACAAGAGTAGAAGAGTGTCACTGGGTGAAGAATACATCTCTCTACCTTATGGGTAAGGTCTTTCATAGCATAGAACCACAATTTTCACTTTTCTGTAAGGAGGATCTTGAATCATTTTTAGGCCATGGCTATTAATAGTGTGATTTGTTGACAACACTCTGTATTAGTCATAATTATTATTTTAGCTTTCCTTTATCCTATACATTGCCACGTGAATAGTTCTGTGTCATTGCTTTATTGTTGCCACTACATTGAATGACTGGTTTGTTCATCATTTTGTAATTCTTTGATATTTTATTCATCTCAGAAAAGTCTCTCTGGATTGACTGGGGCAGCTGCAATTGTCTTGTCTTGTAGACTTTTTTATGGCCCCACAAAACATTCCACTCCAGCCCATTGCTCTAATTTTATTTTATTTATTTTTTGCCAGGTGCTGTACCTAGTCACATGATGCTGCTTGCATCCAGAAACATTATGAGGGTGGGTGGGGTGTATAGCTAGTCTGCTGTTAGAGAAACTAAAAAGGAGGCAAAAGATTTGGTAAGAGCTACTTTGCCAGGAAGTGGTTTTTGATGGGGGAGGTGACAGCAGTGGCAGTGGTATCGAAAAGACCTTTTAAGGATCTTTGAGAACTGAGGAAGCATAATCATATCACACTGTTACTCTGCCGATTTTGCTCTTGAGTTTGACTAGTAGAACCATGTGTGATATGAACATCAGAACTTGGGATGCTGCAAACCCAATGGGTAGGTCATTTGACACCAGACTGCATAAAATAGTCCACTTCAAATATGCACTCATTACTGCCTCTAAAAAGGATTAACTGAGCACAAATGCAGTAAATTGGTACTGAAATACATTCATTTAATTTTTTGAATTATTTTTTCTGTTTTTCCTTGATTTTTAATAATGTATGTTTTATGTTAAGTAGATATCTTGGGCACCTTTGCCAAATCATTCCTCTGTAGGGGCTTTTTTCTGTTTCTACTGGTTTGTTCCAGTAAATTATTCATTACACTGACCACTGTAGTAACTTCCAGTACTTACACAAATGCCTTTGTGTCTTCATATTTCTCAAGTGGCTTTTAAAGTCTACTACTAAGAATATAAAGCTAATCAGAGCAAGAGCAGAGTGCAGATATCATGGTTTAGGAGGATTTGGTTCTGAACTGATGGTAGATATGCCCTAAAATCTCCAAGGTACAAATGTCTGGGGTGAACACATTTTTCTCTTTTAAATTTTAAAGTACTTTTTGATATATCCCCTATTTCTACTATTTGGAGTTATTATCCTTAAAACTATACGGTTCATATTCAAATACAGGTGAGCCATTTGTCTCAACTTGTTGTGGCTTGGAAGAAGTGCCTTGAGCACGGGGAAAGGCACTATATAAGTAAATACAATGTATTATTATTATGGAGAATACCAGCATTTCCCTGACATGCTTATGTTTGCCTGTCTGACAGGGCAGGGTTGAGCTGGAGCCATGTCGATCGAAGCTGATATCTTGCTCCAGGAGGCAAAGGAGAGCATTGAGGCAGCCCAAAACTACAAGACTGAACTACAGCAACGCCTTCAAGATCTGAATCAAGCGCGTAAACAGGTAGGTTAATCCCTCTAAACCATACTTCTGAGGGTGTTTTTCCTTTGAAACATTCTGCTCAAAAGTAAAAAAAATATTTTTGAAGGGAAGCATAAAAATGCTTTTTGTAAGGTTATTTTTTTATGACTTGACATCTTACATTAGGATTATTATATTCCCGGTGTTTTACAGAACATTTTGCATGCTCGTGAGAAAACATGATTACCTTGTCATAGCACTGTTTGTACAGAATTTAATATTTAAAACTATTATCTTATAAACTAAAGTTTCTTTATCAATAAATCAGTTTTCTAACTAGTTATCAAATTCAGGATTGTGGGATACCATTGCCTATCTCCAATTGGTTATTTATTTATTTTTTATAATCATGCCACTGTCTCCTGCCTTCATTAAATTTTTATCTTTTGTCAGTAAAGATCACAATCTTTAGTTAATTTGCTTAATGTTTCTTTATTGTTATGTTATAGTTTTCCAGCTTACTGTGATAGAATTGCATAAGATTTCAATCCATATGTGCTGCTGTCCTAATTGGAATTTTTAAAAGTTTATCATTGCATATACTATATTTTCATTTAAGTGAAAGAGGATATATTTTAGCTTATAGAGTTTGCTAATTAAATTCAATGTTTGTGTACTGCAGTACATGGACTATGATGTTTGTGGATGACATTGCTATCTGTAGCTAGAGTAGGGAGCAGGTCACTGAGACGTTGAAGAGATGGAGATATGCTCTAGAGAGGAGAAGAGTGAAGGTCAGTAGAAACAAGACAAAATACATGTGTGTGTGAATTAGAGGGAGGTCAGTGGAATGGTGAGGATGCAGGGAGTACAGTTGGTGAAGGTGGGTGAGTTTAAATATTTGGGATCAATAGTACCAAGTAATGGTTAGTGTGTAAGATGGGTGAAGTAAAGAGCACAGGCAGGGTGGAATGGTTACAGAAGAGTGTCAGGAGTGATTTGTGACAGGTGTGTACCAGCAAGAGTGAAAGGGAAGGTCTACAAACGGTAGTGACACCAGCTATGTTATATGGGCTGGAGACAGTGGCACTGACCAGAAAGCAGGAGACAGAGCTGGAGGTGGCAGAGTTAATGGGAGCAGCCAAAAGAAAAAGTGTACTACAATATTATTAACAACAGTGTTACCAATTATTAACAAGAAAATAATCTACCAGATAAACTAATGCAAACCATGAAAACTTTGTATGGAACTTTGTATTTCTTTACAGTATTTACAAAACAGCTACAGTTTTTTGTGTAGGCTTGTACTTTTTTCTTTTTTTTTTTTTTTTTGGCGTGTGCTAGCCAGTTTCGCAACTTGTCAATTTGCCTGTTAGAAAATTGTTCATTGTGTGGCTACTCTCACTTTAACAATTTAAAAAATTTTTGAAACTCTGTTTAATATACTTGTGTATGTAGTGTAGTATTACCTGTTTTAAAACTTTCATTTACCGTACATGTAAAGAAAGTTATAAGAACCAACAAACTCCAGTCTGTTATCTAAGAAGTTGAATTCTAGCTTCAGACAATAATAAAGCAGCAGGGAATGCACCTGCCATTTTGAAAGGTCTTCTGCATATTTGTGGGTCTGTTTTTTGTCTTTATTTATCCTAATAATAATAATAATGCATTTTATTTATTAACACCTTTCCCATGCTCAAGGCGCTATACTCAACAATCTCTAGATCATTTAATTTTGCTGTAGCTTATGTTTTTACCTTTCACATGGTGGTGAATTAGTAAGGTTTTACTGTCATTGGAATTGCACATTTTCAATTCTTACCTACTATACCAATTTGCATGGGCACCTACACTCTTTCACAATGAGCTGATGTAGAGTTACCAGTTACCCTCCTAACACACATTTAATATGTTGGAGAAAAAAATGGAATACTGTGAGGAAAACCCATGTCGATGATTGGGAGAATATGCAAGACAAACAGAGTTCCCGGGCATAGTATTTAAAGTTCTGTAGCTATTAGGCAGTATTGCAAAGTACTGCACTGCCATGCCCAGACATTGCATTTAAAGTTTTATGGATATGAGACCAGTACCATTCCATCTGAACTAGTGTGGTGCTGACGTGTCACCCATTGCATGGCTGCACTCCGGTCCTAATCTGGGATCCTAAGGTGGTTTGTCATGTGGTGGGTGCGGCAACGTGCTGTTTCAGCGCATGCTGCCCTTTAATGCTTACTATAAAAACAGGTCTGCCTGAATTAATTTTTCTGCTTTCCGTTTACTTAAATGATATTCAGAACTGGATAAGTCACATTTTTGCAGTTGAATTATAATTGAAATGACTTTGTGTGATAACTTAAATCACTACCTGAAGCATAAGTTAGACATGTTTCTGTGCACATTATATGCTGACAAAAAATGTTTTTTTTTTGTATGTTTTTTCATTTTATTTTAAAGCTGCCACATTGATAAAATGTTTACTTAAAAACATTTTATTTAATTTAGACACTCATGAAACAGTCACTCACACTCTACATATAATAACCAGTTTATTATTATAATGGTGAATCCTTGTAATTGCATAAAAAAAAGATTTGCAGTACTGACCTGTTAACTAAAAAATAGGCTAACATTTAAGTCTTGTAATTTAAAACTGTAGGTATTCTGGCACCATTTTATCAGTCATGCTGCATTTCATATAAACAAAGACTCTGTGTGCGCCTCCTTATCAGACTGTCTCATGCTGAGGTTGCCCATTGATTGGGTTTTTCCACTATCAGACTGTAACAAACTTGACCGAATATTGGCCCCATTTGTTACAGTGTCTGGATGGTACATTATTAGGTTTGCAGTAACCAAATAAACATCTTAACCTCTCATCCTAATGCCTAATCTCAGGCGTTCTGGTGATAAACTAAAGAAAAAAATATTTTTGTGCATTTAACATGTAGAATTGCACAGCCTTTTATATTTCATGTCTTGTGTTCTTTGGGTTATGATCCATTAAGGCAGCTTATACATAATAAATATTCAGATAGCCTTGTAGGCACATGCCTATGTACAGTTATTGTACAGAGTGTTCAGAAGCTATTGAAAATGATCCAGCAATGATGTTCAGCTGTCACTATTCCACTAATTTCAAGTTCTCTCAACAACTTTCACACATTTCTGTTTGGCCAGTATATACTAAAATATCTATAAGAATGCCAAACTAGAGATGTGTGCAATACAAGCTTTGTATCGATTAGTATACAGAGGTCACATATGATTAATTAATTTGTTTAATGAATTTAATTTCCTGTCTTAGTATGACTCTGAATCCAAAATATATTTACATTACTGTTTTTGTACAAGTAAAAATTCTGCTTTATATATTTCTCACTGTGCTACCCATCTAAGTAATCAATATAGATGTCAGCGTTAACATTTTCAGTGCATCATGCAATACATATATCTCTGTTTTATGCCATTTATTACGGGATTCGTAAAAGCAGTGTTCATGTTTGTGATGCAAAATCTTTTGGAATGACAGAGAAATAACAACTGACAGCAGACCAAAGACACTTACTTTTTTATTAAGGTAGATAGTATATGTTGGTTATGGCGGCCTCACATTTTAAAATTTCTGGCTTTGAATCCCAGCCTGAGCACTGTCTTGTGTGGTGTTTGCGCATTCTTCCTGTTTCTATGTGGATTTTCCTCCAGTGTACTAAAGCTGTGCGGGCAGATTGATTGGCGTCTTGAGAGTTTGACTGTGTGCATGAATATGTCATGACACAAAGTGGTGGTTACATCATACTTAAAGAAAATCTTTAGTCATGTATTCTGCACTAGAATTAATAAATCAATGTAATATAGTACCAGCCTTTTAAATACAAATTTGCATAGGACATAAATACATTTTGCGCTACACTTAAAAAAAAAAAAAAAAAAAATTCTACTTCTTAACTATTCATTAGACAGTAATATCTAAATGTTTTCTACATTCTTCTATATTTTCTGTGCTGAATTCTGTCTGAAATGTGTCCTAATTAACTGATCTACCTCAGTTTTATTGCCTTCTGTAAATATGTTATGTTTGTTTATGCTGTTATTAGCCTCCGTCAACATCCTTGCATCATTACTTGTTTCATATTCTATTTAAATTAATTCCACTTGCACACACATACAGAACCCTGAATTCCTTAAGCTAGCATAATAGCGAGACAATCAAGACATACCTTATCAAAATCTTCAGCTGCTGACCTCTAGGAGAATTAATTTTTGTTTCCTCTTCCTCACTGTAAACAGTTTCTTACTCATTTCCTCAAGGTTCAGTCAAGACAGGCAAATTCCTTGGGAGATCAGGTTATTGCAGATAGTGACACATAACAGAAGGTCTGCTGTCAGACCAGAAGACCTCTCCCTGTCCCCTTTTATATGTTCACTGTATAATAGTTTGTGTAGACAGTATACTAATTTTACCACATATTATTCATCATTGGTATCAGTTTGGTTGTAAAAGTCATTAGCGCACAATTAAATGATAAAAAGTGAGGCCCTTTTGATAGTCCCAAGCAAATGCAGATTTTTGTAATCTGGGTTAACATGTCTACATGTTGGAACTAAAAGAACCCAAGTCAGTTATTCTACAATTATTGCACATTTTCTAGGGTATTTTCTGTGCTATTTTTAAAAGTTGTCCAGTACATACATACCATAAATAACTTCAACAATGAGCCCCAGTTTGGAAATGTAAAAATCAAGGATAAATGTTGATACTGAACATTTTTCTTTGTTGGTTAACACTGAATACATAACTTTATAAGACACAGAATGAAATAATGCTATTAATGTTAAAATGTGCTTATCTACTTTGAATCAAAACTATACATTATACTGTATGAAATCCCTTCTCACTGTGCTATTTTTTCTGACGTAAGAAAAATAAGAACTAAATTTAGTAAGTTGTTATTATTTGACACAGATTAAACCAGCAGGTAGCAACATGCGTCCTCATTCCCTAAATAACTTTTAAATACTTCTGTTACAGTAGGTCTCCTCTTAGTCTCCCAGTTGCTCAGGCAAAATGTTTCAAGTCCTTCAGCCTGTCATTATAGGTCATACTGCATAGTCCTGGAGTACGTGTAGTATCCCTTATCTGGAGTGTCTCTAACACTTAAGTTCTGCCTGTAATGGAGAGGCTAAAAGTTACTGAGTCCTCGCAAATTATTTTATTTGTTAAGCATAACCTCTTGATTTGTATCTCATTCAAAGAGATGCACAGTACAAACCAGTATCAAATTTGCCTCAAACTCTAACCACACAGAAAAACTAAAGAAACGTATTTTTAATAAATAGGCTGTAGCTGTACATTAAATACGTTGGGGTGGGTAAAGTTATTTATATCATCAGTTGAGCAGCTTGTAAAGAATGTGTTCTCTGGTGATGGAAAAAAAGTAAGCCTTCTGAAGAAAAGTGTTCAGAGTCCAATAAAATATAAATGAAAGAAACAGCAATATGTTACCTTCAACTGTGATTCATTAATAAACTGAATATTCAATTAATTTCAATATATTAATGTATTCTTCCTAAGAGAACTCTTATAGTATACATCATCACATTTATATTGTAATTATAGTTAAACAATGGATTGCCTGAAATGAGAACACAATCACTTTGCTGATCACTGAAAGCAGCAAGCTCTATCTAATACTGTATCTGTGTTTAATACATGCAAGAATAAATACAGTATATACCACAATTAAACCTGTATATGTGGCACACACCACATGCAGCTGGCTTATTAATTTCAGAATGTCTCTATGCCAGTATAGTATTGTTATGTGTGCATTTCATTTGTTAATATAAGGATTCTGTTTCTGTAATTTATCTTCACTTGATTTAGCAAAGTTTTATTTTGTATTTATGCAATGCCATTCACAGAAGTAACGATATACAAACACAATAGTCGCTCCTTGCACTATATACAGATGGCTAAAGTTATTGTCAAAGCTTGTCCATATTGTAGTTGGTCTCTAATTCAGTTGGTCCTAGTATTAGGTTTGTCTCTTCTGGTTGCAGCTTCGTTTTGCTCATTTTCTTTATTAGTGTCTTATCCCTTTTGTTTTGACTCCTGTCTTTTTCTGACAAGGGTTTGGCTGCAGACATCCACTGTTCACCCGGAGGTCCACCACAAGGATTCAAGTGGTTACTACAAGCCTACCATTTTTCAATACACACAGTGGAAGTATGTTTTCTAGCATCATAAGGTTATAAAATGTGATTTCATTAATTAGTGATTTATTAAAAATATAGGACAGAGGTGTATTGTCTAACAAAAGCCAACAATATAACAAAACAAAGCCAATATGCAAACAGATGTTCCTCTGCTCCTCCGTCCGTTACTTTGTTGTCAAACAGTTTTTCACAGTCTGTACACCTCGGATGCCACAGTTTACAGATGCAGTATGGATATGTAGTCATGGTTTGTAAGGACTTTAAAATGGCAGTAGCCATGCAGGATGGTATCATTTGATAGTGATTTAACATTATGTACAGCTTGTAATGGCCTCCCAGTTCTTAAAACTGCTATGCGATGATTCTGAAGATCAACAGTGCAAACATGGTCATTTACAAGATAATTGTCCAGGTATGCAGTGAAAATATACACAACTACATACATCTGTAAGGTGTGGTTCAAAAAAGGCAAATCGCCAGTGTGAGTATGACATGGTCATCAAAGTTGTGTAGCCATCTATTTCACTCCTCCTAGCTGTTAACCATAGGGCACTGCGAGCATTTTCTGAAGTAGGCTGGATACATCTAAGAAAAGAAAAATCATATAGAAAGATTTTAAAATTATACTTATGTTTATCAGTTCTGACCATACCAACAATCTTGGCTTTGTTTGTTATTAGAACTGGTTGAAAGGGTTGATTACAATTTTGCACGTAAAATTCATAACTCCTCCTATTTGTTCAGTGCCTGGCTTTAGAGAGGTTTGACGCTCTAGTGGAGAGATCTGTTGTCAAAACCAGAAAGGATTTCAAGCCTGGTTTACTCAGCTTGCATCAGTATATGTGCTATTCACATTATCAAATAAAATACATCAGTTAATCTTATTTATTTGGAAATATAAGCTACATAAAATTAAAAGATCTATTATATAATAGCCAAGCAAGTGAAGGCCTACATGCAATATACTTCTAAAATCTGATTAGCATGTTTAGAATTAAATGGATTAAAATATTTTGGAAGATAATTATTCTATTTAGACTCCTAGTTCATCGTCATCATTACTTTTCAAAAAGTATGGGTGGGTCTTAGTGTGTTACTCAGATGTGATGTGGAGTGTCAGAAATTGCCAGGCTTGCTGTCAAAATAAACACTTAAGTCATGAGGACTGCAAAACTGTGCTTCTCCCATAACATCTCTCTTTATAAATTACCAATATGGAAAAATATATCTTTTTTTTTGTATTAAACAAAAAATAAATTTACATTCTGTAGATAACAGGGTAAACAGCAATATTATATTTATTTATAATTTATTGGATAATGAAAGTTAACTTGTACAATGATCTCTCCTTGATCGCGGGGGTTGCAATCCAGAACCCACCACGAAAGGTGAAAATCCACGAAGTAAAAACCATATGTTCATATGGTTATTTTTATATATTTTAAGCCCTTATAAACTCTCCCACGCTTTTATAAACATTTCCCGCACAGTTATACAGCATAAACCCTTTGTATTCTCTTAAATATTAGGTAAGATTAGTTGAAATTATATATGTAAACAAACTGTTTATATACAGTAAAACCTAAATATTATTTTAAAGATATCGAGCGTCTCCGATATCACATATGTTACAGCCATTACGATAGACAGGCCACCAACAATAAATACGTACAATGCAAGAAAAATTGTATACAATAAAATGTGTGTACAGTGACACTAAACTTACGTACATGTACTAAGTACTGTAAGTAGAAAATTAATTATGGTTACTCACAAACAATGACACGACGACTTGTCCGATAACAATGAGTTTAATTTTACTGCACAACAAAGGAGAGTGTTACAGCTGTTCTAAAGGAGCCTCTTCAGGCGACTGTGTAGCACCACCATTGTTCTTCTTCCGGCAGTCATCAATCCAAATCCCTAAAGCAGATTCCATCCGGATTACCGCCTTATTACAACCACTTACAACTCGTTTTCCGCCCTGGTTAAAGGACACTGCGGCCATAGATCTTATATTCTTTTCCTCCTTTTTAAATAAAAAGAATCGTGGACTCATTGATGCCGTAATGGTGTCCTACAGCGTGTAGCTGTTCCCTTCCTTCAACATATCAAAAACTTTTACCTTTTTGGCAATCGTTAGCATCTTCCATTGGCTCTTGGGCCCGGCCCCTGAAGCAGTAGCAGGAGCAGATCGTTTTGGAGCCATAACGAAGGGCTTGACTATGCACAAAGATAAATACAAAAGTTAACTCTTTACCCAGCAAAACACGTTGATGCTGAATGAGCGAGACGAGACATCCTGGTTAACGCAGCGGAATCGAAGTCGGCGCTCCGTCACTGAGCCAATCAGCACACAGGAATTTAACTCCGTGCTCTGATTGGGTAGCTTCTCAGCCATCCGGCAATAGCGTCCCTTGTATGAAATCAACTGGGCAAACCAACTGAGGAAGTATGTACCAGAAGTAAAATGACCCATTGTCCGCAGAAATCTGCAAAGCAGCGAAAAATCTGTGTTATATATTTAGATATGCTTACGTATAAAATCCGCGATAGAGTGAAGCCATGAAAGTTGAAGCGCGATATAGCTAGGGATTACTGTAAATCAAAACTCAAATTATATTAAATTTTGGTGCTTCAGTAACTTGGCAACAGTTTAATATTAAAAAGTCTTTTACATTTGTTTTAACAATGATACACTTAACTCAAAATGTCCGTGAATTTTACATTATCAGTCTGAATATTATGGATATGAAATTTAATGAGAAGTTTATCAGGAATTGCATATTCTATTTAGAAGTACCCTCAAAACCAAAAGCTCTCTCTCCTTGGGAAGCTAACTTTAAGAGTTGAATTAACTGGAAGAAAGGCAGCTTTTCACTAAATATATCTATTGCATCTCAAAGCTTCAGAGATCCATTCTAAAATGTTATATAGAATTTATCCTATTAACACATTTTTGGCAAAATTTTTATCCAAATATGCAAGTCAACTGTAAATTCTGTGCGCCTGAAACATTGCGACATCCTTTCTTTATTGCTGCTTCTCCTTGCGTTTCTGGAATGAAATGACCAGTTGACTGTCTCTGGATACCAGGTTTACTTACAGTATTATTAAACCAATATTTTCTTTTATGACAACTGAATATTATTTCCTATTACCTTTTTATTATTATTTAGTAAATATTCACAAATGTACATGGTCAAAAATGTAAACCCTTATTTAATTATTTATTTCAGATTGGGCTGTTTACCATAAATCCCTAGAACTAAAGCATTAAAACTACATAAAATCTTAAGAAAACAAATACTGAAATTAATTCCCATTTTACACTCACTCTTACTATTAATCTTTTTTCTTTTATTGTTTTCCTGTTTTATATTTTCATTTTGATGTTTGTAACTATTGAATTTTATTTAACTTACTAATGATTTTTACTTGACCAGTTTAATATTTGAAATTTATGTATACGTATATATACAGTGCTTTGTAATATTACCTGTATTATTTGGAATTTATGATTAACAAAATAATGAAGGCGGCGAAGTAAAAAGTAATTCACCTGAAACTATACTACACATCAAGCTAAATACACTCACCAGCCACTTTATTAGGTACAGCTTGGTAGTGCTGAGTTGGACCACCTTGGCCTTCAGAACTGTCGTAATTCTTTGTGAAATAGACTCAGCAAGGTGCTGGAAACATTCCTCAGGGATTTTGGTCCATATTTACATGATAGCATCAAGCAGTTGCTGCAGATTTGTCAGCTGCACATCCATGATGCTAACTTCCTATTCCACCACATCCCAAAGGTGCTCTATTAGATTGAGATCTGGTGACTGTGGAGGCCATTTGAGTCCAGTGAACTCATTGTCTTGATGAAGAAACCAGTTTGAGATGATTTGAGCTTTGTTACATTGCTTGTTATCCTGCTGGAAGTAGCCATCAGAAGATGGGCACACTATGGTCATAAAAGGATGAACATGGTCAGCAACAGTACTTGGGTAGGCTGTGGCATTTAAACGATGCTCAGTTGGTACTAAGGGGCCCAAAGTGTGCCAAGAAAATATCCCCCAAACCATTACACCACCACCACCAGAAACCTGAACCGTTGAAACAAGGCTGGATAGATCCATGTTTTCATGTTGTTGATGCCAAATTCTTACCCTAGCATCTGGATGTCGCAGTAGAAATTGAGACTCAACAGAAAAGGCAACGATTTTTCAATCTTTTGTTGTCAAATTTTGGGTATTCTCAACAACAATCCTAATACTGTTTAAAATATTGTGGGGTGTGTGCGCTGTTTAAATTCAGTTGTTATCCTTAGGTTTAAAATATAGGCATGTTAAGTTTGGTTAGGACCATATAATTATTGTCCTAAATAGGATAAAGCAGGAGTTCTGATCATTTTTTGCTGTACCTTTATTTTGGTCTTAAATTGTTTGGATCTGAACACGTATTAGGTAAAATTAGAGGTGATAGGGAAATATCCACCATCATATTCAGGGGCAGATTAATTAGGTATTACTAATAATTTGTTATATACATCTAATGTTTTTAATTATATTTAATGTATAAATGGTAGTATTGTTTAATGTTAAATAATAATTAGACTAAAATCTCTACACTTTTAATTTACAAAGAAATTAAAAACAAATACAGTTCTGTGCCCTCTTTGCGGCAGAGATGTGGGATTATCCCCATCTAGGGTAGCAGCAAATGAGGGGCATTTTATTGGTTTGGGGAAGTTCAGTGGGGTGTTTTATAAACAATGATATCATCACTATGCACCCAATATATCTTACCATGTGCACATACTAAATGTATTTGCTTATTTTTTAGTCAATTAAATGAAAAAATAAACACAGATCAAAACCAATTGTAAAATATTTAAACATTACATCATTGCCATGTGAATCGGTAAATAGCCAATAATTCTGGATATTTTTATTTACTCAGACTCTTTAAAGCTGTTACTTTTTATAACCGTACTCTTTTCAGATTAGGTTTGTGACATTTGCTGTCTTGAGATGTAAGGAGGAGTCAGACACTTAGAACAGGTTTTTTTTTTCTTATGATCCAATCTTGCCCTTCTTAGTGTTTTCTAGACCTATCCCATGACAATTAATGTCCCCCTAGGATTGTAATGGGGTGGGTGTTTGGAGTCCCTCTTTCAGAATAGTTGCAAATCATCATGACAAAGCCATGTTAATTGCTTATTAAATCTGCAGCGACCCACCTTAACATATTTCGCAAACCATAAACGACCTGTCCTATTAAGTACAGCGGTCAATTGTGACCTACAACCATAGTTTAAGAAACTGTGACTTAGAAGGTTAATATTTAATGGACAAGTCACATTACCTCAAACTTATGATACTTTAATTTTCTGAATCTTTGTGACCTTTTTTAGATTGTCTAACGTTCATTAGTATAACCAACATCGTTGGTGGTTGCTGTCTTCCTCTTCCCTCATTGACATATTCGGTATTAAAACCTTCTGTGATATTTTTGACAGCTCAAGACTCCTGATTTTTGAATCACTACACTCGGGTCCCCCACTCCTGCTATTTATTTTTATCTTCATCCACAATCAGTCCTAAAGACATATGGTGTTTCATTGTCCTCCCTTCTTCCTCTCTTATCTACTAATGATTTCCTCCACTCCTTATCATCTATGAAGAAGCCAGTTTCCACACTTTCAGATAAACAAAACTACTTGACGACCCTTTCTCTTGTGTTTAGTTGGGTCTTGTGACCATTCCTGTGCCCCTCTATTATATTAGAAGAATATATTTAATAATATGTCCTGCCTTCCAAAAATCCAAACTGTCTACCTGATGAATTTAAAACTGTTCCCTGGTTATGTTTTACTACTGGAAGCATTATACTGTGTGTCTAGCTTCTGATCCTTTCTACCACCTCTGTGGCCATTGTGTTCCTAGTACCTTTATCCACATGTTTAGGATCTCTGTCACTAATATTCCGTCTTTGAGGAAGGAAGGAAGGAGAGGAATATTCAATGTGCCCTGCTTCCTGGTCTCTCAATTCTATGTAGTTCTTTTTTCATTGTGGACATTTCTCATTACCAAGTTGACAGTGATCTACCAGCAGAAGGCTCCTGAGTATATATTTCTCGCATCTATGGAAACCTTTGTTTTATAATTTTAGTTCTTCTTGAACTAAATGAATCCTGCATTACTTTTTTTTTTGCCATCCACTGTCTTCCCTGGGGTCTTTACTAGAATATGTCTGCCAGGGACCTCCCTTGCATCCCCCACTTCCCTTGTCCTATTTCCATTCATTGAGTTGGTTGGATTTATTGGGGTGGGGTAATCGGGTCGTATTTTTGCCTCTCCATTTTCTTGAACTTGCTGTTGTGATTTCAAGATGATGTATTTCATTGTTTTTATTGAAAATGAAATAAAATAATCTATAGAAAGATTGCTATTCCTTTGGGTACATGTTAGCTAAAACTTTTGTTTATATTATTCCTACTGTGATCCACAATATGTATCCGGTCCAGTCAGTGTTGTTAATTACCTTAATTATGGTGTTTCTGGCCAGGCATCCTACACAGACATATGCACGCACCCAGAGAGGATGTGGTGTCAAAGAAATTTGGTGCACCTTCTGTAAAACTGCTTTATTAAAATGAATTTACCTGTATTTTAAATTGTATCCATTTTGGCTGCTTGGTAATATTGTAGTTTACTTAGTAAACTGCAATGAGTTGGTGCTGTTTATGAATGTATGCTCTAATATTAAAAAAACAGAAGCTTCCCTCCTCTCTGAGTGTTGTGTGTAATATAAAATAGATTTTATTGTAAGCCAATTTGTAGAAGTAGTTCCCTTAAGCAACTGTGGATTTCACTGTATTGTCTGTGTGTTTATTAAAGGTTGATCCGAAGCTGATCTGTGTTTTCCTCTCTAGCTCTTTCTGGATAGTAGCCTTACTCCCTTGGATGCCTCTCAGGCATTCTGTTTCCTCCACAGAGAATAACTGAACATGGCATGTCTGTAGTCTGCTGTAACATGATATCATTGGCTGCACCAGGAAGCCTCCCCCAAGTGTGGCGACAGCCTTGTTTATTCTGTTTCCATATCCCCGGAGTTAAATGGAGATAGTAGAAAATTTATAACTGAACCTAAATTTTAGGAGGAGAGTTTTACGTATTCTTACCTTGTTAATCTGTTTACATTACTGCCTTTCAGGCCTTTTGTCTGTGTTTGCACGCCTGCTATTGTTCACTGCACTCCTTCATTATTAAAGACTCTGTAAATGACAAAAATGACTTGGGGTGCACAGTAAAAATGAGTGACCACTGATAAGTATCAAACAAAAGCATGTGAAGGTGATGAGTTCGTGTTCATTTTTATGTTTCAAACATTTTTTCAGCATGAACTGTAATATCTAACTGAAATAATGATTTATTGGCATGTTAGATCTGGTGTTGCAAAAACCTTTTCTTTCAAATCAATTTTTCATGTCATTTCAGTATTTTCATTGATTATGACATTGTGCCAAAAGTTGGGTTGAAGAAAAGGTTAGACATTTAACAAGGATTACAACAAAAAGGTTAGACATTTAAAAAGATTTACAACAAAATAACAGATATATCTATCAATCAAGCCATCTGTTTACCATACTTGCTTATCCAAGTTTGAAATAAACACCCTTTTCTTTTTGTTGTGAGCCTGCTTTCTCACAGTATATAGGGAGCCTGATCCTATTTCTGCCAGATAAGGAGGGAACCACACATGTTGTGAATTAAACATATTTTTGCTGGTAATATGATGATAATAATATAAAAGACAATGCAAAATACACATTTAGCAATAAGAAATATTGGTAAATGTATAAACCTGAAAAAGGCCTGACAGATAGGGGACAGGTTCCATATTGGCTTTGACACACTGTCTTCTCACTGATTTGCAATGTTTCATACAAGAACTACGTTGCACTGCAATATCTGTGGCAACAGTTAATGAACAAGTCTGTATTATTTTTGTCTCTGCTGTTGCCTTCCAAAGGTAAAAGGCAGCGCTACTCAAACAAGAGAGGTTCTGAAACAACATTTCCGAGATCTGGGTGGGGTCCTGACAAAGCTGTTGGACGAACGGTTAGTTTCACTGCTGCTAGAAGTGGACACAATTGAGCAGAACAGCATTCGGCCACTTGATGACTGCCAGAAGCTGATTGAACAAGGAGTTGGCACAGCGGATGAGCTCCTTCGGGAAGGTCAGTGATTTTAGGAGTTTTTTGGGTATGGCAAATTTGCACTGTGTGTTCTACTCATTGGCACTAGTGAAGTGTATTTTTAAAATTTGCTGATTTTAGTTTATTCGGAAGTATTTTGACTGATTTGTATAGCACCTTTTACCTGAACACACTGGGGACGTCGTCATGAAAGTAATAAATTGTGAGTGTGTGTCTTGCAAACATCAAGGTGCATGGGTGCAAACCACAAGGGTACAGGTTATGTTTTCACAATATGTGTTAATTGTGATATTGTGCTCTTTAAAAGGATGGCAGTGCCTGGTAATGAAGACAGAGTTATTTTGCCATCAATATTAAATGCAAAACTATATAGTTACTTTTCTGCTATTTTTCAAGCTTAGCTTACTGCCATAAAGTGTAATGTTAATTTACACTAGGTTTGTGACTGACCCAAGCTGACATTGCTTCCTTGCTTTAAACAGTAAATCATATAATATGGTGATCCTACAGTTTATTGGTTTTGCACTTTGTGAGCTCACACAAGTAGAAGGAGCCAACATTTCTAGACTCTAAAAAGCCAGGCTATAATCTGAATGCTTTTATCCCTACAGGCGAAGCAGCTCTGCGGTGCAGCATTGGAGGCAAGGATGATAAATTATGCAGCTTTACTAAAAAGGCACTTCAGATCCAGTTGGATAGGTGAGGGGGGACGCTTGGCGTCAGAACTTCTTAAATATGCGTTTTAGTAGCTTCTGGAAGGAGTCCAGTCCAGGGAATGCAGTTAGCTGCTCTTTCATGTAAGTGCATGCTCCATGTGATATTATGACTAGATTGGATCTGCTTGGGCCCATCACAGCAGAAAGCTGAGTCATTGGCTAAATATTTGTAGGTAGAACAGTTAATTCTGCAAATCCCCAAAGATGCACTCTCTAGCGACTGTGCAGAGAGCTAATCCTGAATAGAATTAATACTATTTTTTTGATTAAAAGGTGAACTGTATTTCCAAAGTCACTCCCACTGCTTGAAAGATTTCAGTTTGACCAATTCTCATTATAGTCATACAAGTTCATCTTTAGATTCTATACATAAAGCTCTGATGTGCAAGTATGCATTTAATGGTAATGATTACACGACTTTCACCTACCCTTTTTCTCTCTTCAGTCTGCCGGAGGTCCCAAGCCTAGTGGATGTACCATGTTTGTCGGCTCAGCTGGACGAGTCTCTTCTTGGGGTGGTGAGGGAAAGAATTTTCAGCCATGGTACAGTGGCATCCCACCCTCCTGTTCAGATTGATGAGCTTACGGAAAGGCCTGGTGGCATTCAGGTCCGCTGGTGTAAGGCAAGTGTGACTTGGAGAAGCATAGTGTTCTGCCGGAGAAGAGCTTTTCATGTAAAATTTAAAGATAGCATTTGACTAAACAGATAAGAATGCCCCATTTCACACCATTAACTGACCTTAGTGTCAGTTAGAGCAAGATAGAAGAGCTGTAAGGAAAATTAAAATGATACTGTCAAATGAAATTTGGAATAAGCAAAAATTCACACCTAAAAGTGACCAGTATCACTTCAGTATGCTACACTGCCCACTCTAGGTCCTAGTCTTTGTTAAAAGCAAGTTATTATTGGACCGTTGGCTACCAGGTGTTGTCATACATCTTCTCCATCACCGATAGTACACATGTAAAGAGCCTCTTTTTTAGGGTTTTAGTCTTCCCTTTAGTGTCTGTATTAGGAGTCATTTGGCTAAAACTTCAAAACTGTTCATGTGTGAGGAAAGGCTTGACAAACTATCTCAGAAGAGCAAGTAAGTGCAAAAATTAGTGGAGTGGACGCAATTACGGCCATGTTTCATAAGACATTTTTAAATTAAATTATCCCATTATACTGAAAGATAATTAATATTATTGTAAACCTTTAAACCAAATGTGATCAGAAATGTGTATTCTTCCAAATGGTTCCCCATGTTTTTTGTTCCTAAATGATTTTAATAATGTAGCTTCTTGAAATTTTTTGAGGACGTAGTCCAATGCTTTAGATACTGACCTTGCCATCAGTGTGCTACAGAGTTCTGAACATGGACACACCAAGGGAAAATAAAGCAGGAGCGTGCAATTTTTGTGGGCAAATGTGTTAAAGGGACTGAAATCCACTCTTATCAAGTGCTGAGAAGTGTAATAAAAATGAATAGAGATTTTCAAAAATGGTCAGACAATGGGGAGTGAAGTGCTGAGGTTAGCGAGCAATGTAAAACACTAATAATAACAAGAAAGAAAATAAGGCCAGTGTTCTCACCTAAGGAAGAGCAATCTTAAAATAAACTTTGTTACAGCTAGGATGGATCATAGACTTGCAAGGTGAAAAAAGTGGTGTTTAGTTGACTTTGATTCCAAACAAAACATATGTTCTGTGTTGTGTACATCATCTTGTCTTTCACTGGTAACAGTTGTACAGTATCAACAAAGGACAAAATAAAATTAATATAACATCATGTAATTAGTCAAGTGTATCAGTAATATCTCCTGCTGTGCTTTCATGACAGTGATACTGCTACTAGATAGAACTTTTATTTTCCATGAGGGGAAATTTGGCTTTTTGCAGAGGCTTGGTAAATAAAAAATGAATTAGGTGCACTGGCGATCCTAAATTGTCCCTAGCATGTGCTTGGTGTGTGGGTGTGTGTGCGCCCTGCTGTGGGCTGGCGCCCTGCCTGGGGTTTGTTTCCTGCCTTGCGACCTGTGTTGGCTTGGATTGGCTCCAGCAGACTTCCATGACCTTGTAGTTAGGCTACAGCGGGTTGGATAATGGATGGATGGAAGGATAGATAAATATATGTAATTCTGGTGTCTGAAAACACACCAGATTGACTAAAAAGGAAGAAAATTAAAAAGAGAGAATACTTCTAACTTGGCAGTCCCATTTATAGTGAGGCATTATGCAGACATATTGATGTTGGCATAAAGGAGCCCCCATCATGTTTCTTGACGCACTTCTCCTGAATGATTCCTTGGCTGAAAGTACTCAGTGTTAGTGTGTCAGAGAGAGGAAGTGCAGCATTGTTCATAATGGCACTCAGTTTTGTTTTTGTTCTCTTCTTTGCAACAACCTTCATGGTGGGTCTAGAGTGCATCCCATAAATAAGGCTGCTCTTTTAATTAGCTTGTTAATTTGGTGTTACCAATTCAGCAAACCATAGCATAGAAAAATCACACTGGCCCTCACAGATTAATAGACCATATGAAGTATGTCACTACCCATATTAAAGGAATGTGATATCCTAATGAAAAAAAGTCTGCTCTTTCTTCTGTGTGTGTGTATATAATTTGTTCCTCTGTGTTATGAAAAAAGTCCAGCCTGTCATTTGTGTGGAACAAATCCCCCCCCCCCCCAGTACTTGTAACAATGAACCACCTCCACAATCACTCCCTGAATAGTCACTGGACCTAGAGGCCTATTGGTGCTGTGAAAGCCAGCAGCCAGTTCCTTGGTTTTGCTGATGTCAAGTTGTAGTCAATTCTTTCTGCATCAAGAAGCAAAGTTCTCCACCTGAAACCATCTGCATACTCTGTCTCACCCCCATTATTAATACACCCTGTAAGTGCAGAGTCATTAGAGAATTTCTGCAAACATGACCTGCGGTTATATTTATAATCTAATATGTACAGAGTGAAGAGTAAAGGAGGCAGAACTGTTCCTTGTGCTGCTCCAGTGCTGCTCACATCCACGTGAGACACACAGTCCTTGAGTTTCACAAACTGTGGTCTGTCTACCTGACAGACAGTTCATTATGCAGAACACCATGGACTCATCCACCTGCATATCTCTGCGCTTACACCTTAACAGGGATGGCTGGATGGTTTTGAAGGCACTGAGGAAATCAAAAAACATAATCGTCACAGTACTGCCAGCTTTATCCAGGAGAGAATAAGCCTTGTGGAACACATAATTGCATCCTCCACCCCAATCTTTGTTCGAAAGGCAAACTGCAGTGGGTCTGGGTTGTTTACCACAAGATTTGTATAGTCCTGCTATTACTACTACTTTGTGGTCCTTTGCTACTTGATTAGTAGTACTATGGTGTTCTGCAGCCAGTGAGGATGGACTGCACTGTGCAGCAATAGAATTTGATGAGCATAGATGGAAACATCCTGGCTTTTCGTATACATGTGAGAAAGCAAAAGTATTGGTGAGCCGCCTTAATTATTGCCAAGATGTGTTGGGCCTACTTCAGGTCATAAGTTCGGACAGTAAAGTCAAAGTGTTGTGTTAACAATTGTAAGTCCCTCCTCATGTTTTGAGATTGGTGTCACACTTGTGCCCTGTAGTTTCTACTTTTGTTTCAAGGTTCGTATGGTCTGCTTAGCTCCTTGCACTTTTGCATTACTCCAGGTTGACGATGAGTTTGCTGCTCAGGACTACAGATTACAGTACCGTAAAGGAACCTCTGGCCTTTTCGAAGATGTGTATGTTGGCCAAGATATGGAGTATATTGTGCTTCACATGGACCCCAATATGGATTACCAGTTTCGGGTGTGTGCGCGTGGAGACGGTCAGCGAGAATGGAGTCCCTGGAGTATCCCTCAGGTGGCCTACACAACCTTGGCTCCTCATGGTAAGATGTATCGTTCACATATACAAGGTTGTATAGTGGGGCCTACGAGATCTTCTGGCTTGTGGTTTAACTAACAATCTGCTTTTTGTAGAGTGGAGTACAGGAACTGAGGGATACAGTTTGAGCAGTAGAAGGAATATGGCTCTGAGAAATGACACAGCCTTGTCCAGGGGGGTTGTGCTTTACTCAAAAGCCCCCACCTACTTCTGTGGCCAGACGCTTACCTTCCAGTAAGTATTTCCCGTGTGCACCTATCCTGAAAGTGTCATTTGGTGCACTTGTAATAGATATTCCCTTTCTTTTTTGCAGGATTGTAACTGCAGGGCAGGTTGATAAACGAGATAGCATCGGTGTCTGTGTGGAGTGTGTGAATGGTCAAGAGACTCTGCAGAGGGACAGAGCAGTCTGCATCTCCACCAATGGTAAGTGGTGAGCTGTTCAAAGAGGCCTTTACATATTCAGGGCACACATATATCTCAGTCCCAGCATCCACTGGTTTGCAGCGAGGGTCTGTGAATAAGCTTACCACTTGAGTATCATTGGGCACTCACAGAATCTCGGGTCTTACTGGCAGAGATCAGTTTGTGCATCCTGATTTGAAATTTGTTGTTCATGGGCCTAAACATGTCCTGTGAAGGATACAGGCCCATTAGGGCAAACAAAATCATGAACATTTGCAGCTGTTGACCTTGGAGTATTATCTGCCATTTATTACTCAGATTACTTAATGTAACTGTATTATTCCTCATTTTGATATGCTTATGTTTTTATAATAGTGCACCATTAATAACTGAAGATTACTTTGCAAAAGGTTATAATGTCTTAATTCAGTGTGTGTCCATGTATTAGTTTTTAATTCATACAAAAATTTGATCACCTTCTGTAACTCAATTTCATTCATTTATTCCAGTTAGGTTTGTTTGGCAAATTTTAGTTGTGTGATGACCAATAGCCTTGAGTGGCATAGCCAGTGGAAGCCAAACGTATGTATACTTAGTATAATAAATAACCAATAAGCAGAATGAGACTTTCTCAATAATGCATTTTCACAACCTGTTCACAGAATGTGCCTCAAATGCAAACAAAATGTTGAAAGTGCTTGTTAGATTAGAATGTTATTGTATGTGAACATTTTTAGTTATGTATTTAATCAATCCTTTGGTCATACCTGTGGCCCAATGTTGGCTCCTGAGAGATCTGGACAGTCTGAGCATGGCTGGTTTCCTTTAGCTGTTTGATGTGACACAATCAGTCCATTTTACATGCACTTCAGTCAACTGTTTATTTAGTGAAAACTGATTTCTAAAATACCATGTAAACCCTTATTCTGATCAGAGAAACCTGACTAACAGAGGTAGATTTCTCCATAAATAACCTAATTATGTGACCATGTAAACCCTTAACAGGGGTACTGTTAAGGATTTTTAGTCTGCACATGTCCATTAAACTCTGTCATGTATTTACTTTGCACAAGCTCTCAGTAGCTGCAGACAGAAACATCCACAAAATACATTTCCAAAAGCAAATATTCAGGCGATTGCATTATTCCTTCTACTGGCTGAAATAATCTGTCTGCATATTTCAGAAATGAATATGTTTATATTAATTATCTGAATGTACAGTGATCCCTGTAACACAATCTTGAGAGCAGTAGGTTAATGCATTAAAAGTAACACTGCCTACATAGTGTGATTGACTTTAAATAACGAATATCCTGACAGAATGCATATCTCTCTATTATATAAAAAGCCCCCTAGTCTTATTAAAGTAAAAATACCTGCATTGTTATTATTCCAGCAGCGCTGGGTTTAAGGCAAGAAGCACATGTACCGGTATGGCCAGTCCTTCATGGGGCTCAATCACTCAGCCAAGTGGAAAAAAGAGAGCTGCTTGTAATTCGGTAACAGAAATCTATAAATAAACCATGAATTTTTGACTAATCATATTTATAAAACACAACACTTTGGAGCATTTTGACAAAGGAGAACTCAAGAAGTTTGCTTGCCCATGTAAATGTGGTTTATTAAGAAACCAGGTTTCTGCTTTAACCGGATTATTCATGTTAATCTGATTACGTGTGTGCACGTAAACACACTCATTGAATCACATTCTGCCTGATGGCATAGAAGAAAAACACAGTCCCTGCCACTGTAGAATACTGGCTGCTGCCAGCATATTGCACTCGTGCAAAACAATAGGGCTTGGATCATTTCTGACACCTGGCTGTTTTAACAGCTGGCATCTGCTGGTGTTGTGTGCCTCACAGTATTTGTTGCCCAATATGGACAATGTCACAATGTTTCTATTTTAAACCTGATCAGTAGAAAAAGACTCTTTAATGTCAAAATGAAAACAGATCTCTGCAAAGTGGTCTAAATTAATTACAGATATAAAACCCAAAATTGTCAATCACATAAGTATTCAAGTCACTGTTGGTAGATACACCTATAGCAACCATAACAGTTTTGAGCGTTTGTGCACAGATCCCTACCAGCTTGGCACATCTGACCACTGACTTTTTTTTTCCCCGTCATTCTTCTTTGAACATTTGCTCAAGCCTATCGGGTTGCATGGTGATCATAAATGAGCAGCCTTTATCAAGTCCAGCCACAAATTCTCACTTGGATTGAGGTCTGGACTCTGACTCTGCCTCTCCAGGACATAACATTATTGTTTTTCTGCCATCCCTGCGTAGCTTTGCCTTTATTCTTGCGGTTGTTGTCAAACTGGAAAACAAATCTTCTCCCGAGGTGCAGGTTTCTTCCAGGCTGTATCACGTTTTTTTCTGTATTTTGTCACATTCAATTTACCCTCACAAGCCTTCCAGGGCATGCTGCAGAGAAGCATCACCACGTACTTAATGCCCAGGTTGGTATGTGTTTGAAAATGGCCAGAGTTCAAACATAGCATTTAGTCTGCCTGCCAGAAAGACTGATTTTGGTCTCATCAGACCATAGAACCTTCTTCTAACTGACTTCAGAGTCGCATGTTTTTTTTTTTTTTCTGGCAAACTCTAGTTTAGTTGTCCTGTGCCACTTTGCTACTCTCTCATGAAGCTGGGCGTGTAACAGCCAGTCTTGGAAAGTTAAAGCTTTGAGTTAAACCTATATTAGTGTTTGCTTAATTTCAACAGAATATAAATTTCTTTCATAGTCATAGACAATGGTATAGTCTTTTCCCCCTGTAAGTCGGTATGAGAGAGAACGTTCTTGCTCTAATCAAGATACAGTGCGACAATTGAGTCAGTTGATGTTTAGAACAGGTCCAGTCCACAGGGACTTAAAAGACCCATTTTCAACATAGAAATGGGATAGGCATACAGTTTTGTGACCGTTTTGAAATGGTTCAGTAACGTTTAGAAGTGATTTTGTAACAATTAGAAATGTAAAAAGATTTAAGCTTTGAACAGAACTTCTCTTAAACAAGAACTTTTCTTTTTTTGCTATATCAATTTCTTTTTTTGTGAACTAAAACTTTTAAAAACAAAGATATTTTGTCTGTGGAATCATTTCAACGCGTCAGGCTTTTTGCTGAATCCAATTTACAAGCTGGAGCTGCAGAACTGTGGTAATTTCGGATAATGCAGCTACATTTTTTGTCAGAAAACTTGCCAAGTCACTGAACTGGAAACACACCATCTGAGGATACTTGTGCTCCAGAACTCATCAATGAAAGAAAAAGAACTGAGCTATTGCGAGGTACTGTACTACTGTGTTCTCATCTGCTACCTCCGCATGATCGTAAATGAAAGCAAGGTCGGGATACCTGAACTTGAGAAGATTTAAGAGAATGTGATATAATATAAGGCATTGTGGAAGAGTGCTTGTTTTTGTTTTTTTTTTTGTTTTTTTTGCCCGAGTCATGGAAGCCTCGCTGTAAGGAAGCAGTTTGTGTTTTTGCAGAGCACCCGATTGTGACATAGTTGTTGCTAGGAAAGGTGCTGTCAGTAACACGAGCTGCTGTCATCATGGCAATGTCTAAGCATAACTCAATTGAAGTTGGGAGTGATCTGAGTACAGACTCAAAGCCAGAGAATATGATTGGATCTTAAAGGTCACAAAGCAAAGGAAAGATCAACTTATTGAGCTTATGGCTGAAATCGAAAGCCTTAAAGACATTCCGGAACATAGAAGTAGAGCAAAAGCTTAGAATCTTTCATAAGAAGCACAGTCGGATCGAAGATCTCAATAAAAGGTCTAATATCAGCGCTAGGTAAAGAGGGTGAAATTAAAAAACGGAAAACAACATTCGCCGAAAGCTCTAAGAACTGGAATAAATGTATTGACGCTACAGCAACATGGCTGAAAGATCCAAAGAGCCTTTCAGCACACTCATCTGACAAACAGCTAGTTAATCAATTTGGAGAGATGCAATTGCAAGAACGGGATCGCATAAAGTCCAGAATGCAGCAGGCTTCTCTTCAGTTAAAGTGCACTCTTGATAATAAGTGTGGCTCTTTAAACCAGCAAATTGCTGTGGCATCATCACCTTCTTCGGCAGTATTGGTTGAACAATCGACACTCGATAGAATCCTTCAACAGCTTCCAGAGCTCCAAGTTAAAGTAGAAAGGCAGGAACAACTCACGATGAGCGCAAGGGCCGATACTCAGAGCTGCATAAATGATATATTAGATGTGTTAACAAAGAAGCATGCTGAATGTCAGAAAGCAATCACTGAAATAGCTAAAACGTAACCCAACAAAAGATAGCTCCTGCTCTAGCACCTCCTGCACAGTGTGGTGAAGTACCACACAGGCAGGTCCCTTCATTTTCAGGTGACCCATTGGCTTATGCAGACATTATTAGGGCTTTTGATTTTGCTGTTGGGGATGTGCTAGAGCAGCCTCAAGGTAAATTACATTATTTGATCCAATTCACAAGAGGTCCTGCTCAGGATTTAGTTAAAGGCTGTTTGCGGCTATCATCAAGTCGAGGTTATGAAAAGGCCAGAAAGCAACTTGAAATTTACTATGGTGATGAAGTATTCATAGCTGATGCATACATGGAAAGGGCATTGAAGTGGCCTGAATTAAAGCAGAATGATGGAGCAGCCGTGAGAGATTATGCAACCTTTCTTGATAGCTGTATGGACGCCATGGCAAATGCAGGGAGTTGTGACGTATTTAACAACAATCCAAATATTTGCATAATAATCTCTAACCTCCCATATTCTTTACGAGATATGTGGCGAAGCTGGGCCTATGAATTTAAAGAAAGGGAAGCCAGAAGGGCAGGTATTGATCACCTAATCACCTTTCTACATCGTCAGGTAAGGATGATAATGGATCCCTTTTATGGAGATGTTTCGCAAGATAGCACAGAGAAAAAAGAAAAGCCGACAAAAGTAGGTCTCCTCAGATGTACGGCCAGAGATCAGGAAGCATTTATACCACAAGCATTTCCGACACTGCTAAAAAGGTGACTCGAGAAACCCTGGTCAAAAAGACTTAATGAAGTCTGTGCATTTAAAAAGCCTGTGTATTCTGCAATGGCCAGCATACCCTTGCTGAATGTAGCAAAATCAAAGAACTGCCACATAAAGAAAGAATTGACTTTTTAAAATCAAAAAGGTTTATGTTTTCACTGTCTCAAACAGGGGCACCTTGGTAAGAATTGTAAAGAAAGAAGTGTCAGACACGTTCTTTGCAGCACCAAGATATCTTGCACGTCAACAAAGAGGGTGGATCAACATCTACTGAAGGGGAAAGCGAGACTGGAACTTGTGCCTTTACTGGGGCCGGTGAAGAGTGCACACTGTATGTGGTTCTTGTTAAGGGAAAATCTAAGAAGAGCAAAAGGTATGTAGAAACCTATGCCTTTATGGATACAGCCAGTGACAACATGACATTCCGCACCAAAGATCATTAAAGACAAGGATGAAGAACTCCAACTCCTATCAGCAAGGAACCAAGAGATGACATCAGTACGAACAGAAATTGCAGCAGCAGCTGGAGGATATCAAAGGGAAAACAGTTTGCCCAGTCTGCCTGGATCATATAAAGAATATGATCTTCATGTATGGCCATAGCACGTCAGCAGTGTGGTGGCCAGTTGAGTGACTGTCCTATTTGTCGCAAGACAATTCAGCATAAAATTCTCGTCTGTTAACGCGATGTTGAAGAGGAAGTGGCAGTCTTTACAAAACGTCTTTGAAAGTAAGAGAGGTTTTACATATGTATACTAGGAGGCTTCGCTCGCCAACCCCCCCATTGACAACACAAATTAGACGATCTACAAGTCTCCAACTTAAAAGTTTAAATCCGAACAATATATTTGACCTCTTTTCGCTGTTCCATTGTTTGACTGAGTAATTTCCGTTTGTTTGTGATAATGCGATCTTTACTATCATTTTTTTGGAGACTTTTGAATTTTCGTACTTCCATTATTTCTAACCTGTTCTGCATGTGTATCGCGCCAAAGTTTTTGAATTCTTTACGACATTCTACTTTGTCATCTACTTTGTCTCACGGTACATGAAAGTATCTCTCTGAAAAAGTCTTGTCCCAAGATTTTTTTTTTATATATAATAGAGAGACATATTTTTAATCTTAAGAACACACTCCAACTTTTTTTAGTCCAAGCCTCTGCTTAACCGATGTTAAAGGAAAAAAGTGGTCTTCACCAAAATATTTTGTAATTGAGAGTACACATTGAAGTTTCACACAGTTTAGATCCGATTCCTGCATCAACGCCATAAGTCGATTCATTTCCAGAAGAGGGCAAGTTAAGTCATGTGCTTGGATAATGTAACTAACTTTATTGGAGCAGAAAGAGAGCTATGTGAAGCAATTACAAATCTTGAGTAAGAAAAAATCAGCAATGCCAAATGGATTTTCAGTCCACCATCAGCCTCTCATCAAAGTGGAGTGTGGGAGAGACAAATCAGAAGCATAAGAAAGATTCTAAACTCAATACTATAACCAACCAACACTCAACAGTAAGTGTCTTCAAACAGTAATATGTGAAGTAGAATCCATCATCAACAGACCCCTCACAAAGACATCCAATGACCCAAATGATTTGGAGCCACTCACATCCAATCACTTGCTGTTAATGAAGACACAACCTGATATGCCTCCTGGACTGTTTTCTAAAAATGACCATTACACTCGAAGATGCTGGAAGCAAGTTCAATATATGGAGGATTTGTTTTGGAAAAGATGGTCTAAAGAGCATTTGCCAATACTTCAAGAACATCAAAAATGGCTTGCACCAAGAAGAAATGTTGAACCAGGGGATGTTGTTTTAATTGTAGATGATGTTGCACCCCGCAGTTTCTGGGCAATGGGTCAAGTCATCAAGACAATGCCAGATGCCAAAGGTGCAGTCAGAAGGGTTACTGTGCAGACCAAAACCAGCTCACTGGACAGGCCCATGAATAAACTGTGCCTGCTTCAAGAAACAGCCAATGTTTGAAATATGAACTTTTCAAATGTTTTTCTTTGTTTGCAGTGTTATTGCTAATGATGTAAAAGCACTAGTTAATGTAAAAGTAAAGTTAGTTGGCTCATATTGAAGTATAGTAATTGTCTCTGGTCCTGCATAGCCAATTAGGGCCTGGAAATGTAAGAGCCAGTCTTAGAAAGTTAAAGCTTTGAGTTGAACCTTAATTTCAATAGAATATAAATTTCTTTCATAGTCATAGACAATGGTATAGTCTTTTCCCCCTGTAAGTCGGTATGAGAGAGAACGTTCTTGCTCTAATTAAAATACAGTGTGACAGTTGAGTCAGTTGCTGTTTAGAACAGGCCAGTACACAGGGACTTAAAAGGCCCATTTTCAACATAGAAATGAGAGAAGCATACAGTTTTGTGACCGTTTTGAAATGGTTCAGAAACGTTTAGAAGTGATTTTGTAGCAATTGGAAATGTAACAAAATTTAAGTTTTGAAGAGAACTTCTTAATTTTTTTTTTTTTGGCTATATCAATTTTCTCTTTTTTTTGTGAACTGTTTTACTTTGAATTTTAACTAAAACTTTTAAAAACAAAGATATTTTGTCTGTGGAATCATTTCAGCACGTCAGGCTTTTTGCTGAATCCCATTTACAAGGTGGAGCTGCACAACATTGGTAATTCTGGATGAACGCAGCTACAGCGAGTGATGAAGCTCTCATGCAACAGTTATCTGTCCAACGTTAGCCACTGTAGCGTGCGACTCCTTTCGAGTTCTTCTGTCTCTTGGTGGCCTCCCTCACTCATCTTCTAACATAGTAATTCGCTTTTATGGACGCCCTGCTCGAGGCAGATGTACACCAGTGCCACACTCTTTCCATTTCTTAAAAAGTAATTCTTCAAATGTACATAGCGCTCTCCATGCAGGGACGACCCAGGAAGCATTAAATGATTTAACTGGATTCTGGGCTATTCAGGAACTTGGACAGCTTTTTCTTTATCCCCGACTTATATTTTTGCATAGTTGCTTGGAATGTTATTTTGTCTTCATTGGTTAGGTTAGTCCACAATACTGACACACCACAAGTTGGACCTTCCACATACTTGTACAAGAACGTTTATACTACAAATAATTGAAACCCCAGACAGGTGACCTCCATTGAACGAATTCAGTGACTTCTAAAATCAAATTGTTGCCAGCAGTGATGATTTAGGGGTGTTATATTAATGGGGGTGCATAGTTATGTGACCAATTATTTTGTATTTTATATTTTAATTAATTTAGACCACATTGCAAAAATCTGTTTTCACTTTTAACTTAGAGTCTTTTCATGTTGATCAGTGTTAAGAAATCAAATGTGATTTACTATTGCATAAAAACGAAATGTGAAAAATTCCAAAGGGACAAATACTTTTTATAAGCACTGATAAAGGCAAGTAGTGTGAGAGAGGTTAGGGCTTTAAACTTCAGACCCCGAGGTTGTGGGTTCACGTCCTGTACGTGGGTCAAAGCCCATCTAAAACATTTATAAATTTGAATTACAAGCTGACCTTTGACATTTTTTTTGTTCCAGGTGCCGTTTTTGTAAATGGTAAGGAGATGACCAATCAGCTACCACCTTTTACAATGGGCTCCATTGTAACCTTTGACATGGAAATGGTGAACTTGTATCCTGTGAATAATAACCTTGAAGGCGGAAGCCATAAGCTGCGTGTTACCATTGGCTCTGGCAGCAGAGAGGTGGTCTTTGACTGGCTGCTGGACGAGCCATGTGACTCTCTCCATTTTGCCTGCTCCTTTGCTTACCCTGGATGGAAGGTGCTTGTGTTCTAACGCGATGAGAGCCGTCAACAAAGCCTTGGCCTGTTAACGCTGGTCACACATGAGATCTCAAGACTCTATTCCAGTGCTGATTTCCACATGAACATTGTGCTGAAGTAAAACTGCACATTCATCCAGGATCTTAAATCCTTTTGGCAGCATCAGCTTGATGGTGACTAGAATCTTGCTGCGTACAGATCATCTATCTAGAATGGTAAATACTTAAGGTGGTTAGAATAATGCTTGGAGTGACAGCTTATCCCTAGATGATTAAGATCAATATACTGGTCACACATTTGAAAAGTCAGTGGTCTTAGAGTAAAATCGGAGGACAAGGTAGGTCTTTTTATTTTATAAGTGAAGACAAATCAGCACTATTTAACTTTGAGGGGAAGTGCTTACCTGCTTTTACTTGCCACAAAAACAGCAGCAATCCCCTTATTAGAGGAAACTCATTTCAAGATACAAGTGCCTCACCAGGGCTGTTTCACAAAAGTGCCTTACGTCAGTGGGGTCAGACAAAAGTGCTTAAGGTGTGTTTCAGCCTTTTAAAATTCACAGTTTGATAGGCTACTGCCAGATGGCTGGGTGAGGTGAGCCATAGGTACGTGTGCATAACAGAGACCATTATGGTACTTGATGTTTTTCTCTCCCTGTTCACTTTGTATTCGCCAAAAGTGCATGTGAATTGAATGCCACAATTACACGTCAGATTCTGGACCAGTGGGTGTTGGAAGGGGATGTGTAAGATTTACAAGCGAAATAGGCTCTTAATTAAACCGACATATGACCAAAATGCTCTAAAATGCAATTACAAGTCAAAAATGGTGAAAAGAAAATGTGGTGTAGTAAGAAGACAAGGGTTCACATCTGTGGTCCTCCCTGAATTTATGAAATGCAGGATAGGTGGTGGTAAATTGTGTGTGTGTGTGTTCCCCCTCTGCTGGACTGGCAGGTACCCTGGCCAGAAATCATATCTTCCTGGTGCTTTATCCTGAGCGTGGGCTGCAGCTTATCCCAGCAAGTATAAAGTGGGTTTGAATTTTTCAATTCTTCAATGAGAGAGAACAAAAAATTTTGTTAAGAGTATGTCTAAAAACACATTCAGAATGTGCAAGTCTCTAAGGATGCCTCACTTGAACATTGAATTTGTGAACGATTAGCCCTGCAGGGCACTTTTAAACACTTTACTGATGTGTTTTCTAGAGTTAATCATGTTATGACGACTTTCTTGATGTAATCTTAGCAAGTCAGGGCACTTGTGTGGTTTGACATACCCAGCAAGTCCCCCGATAAGTCGCAGGGGCAGCTCTGTCTGTCTGCTGGAGTAGACCAGCGATGAGCACTCGCCCAGAAGTACAATGCATATACTGTCATGGAGCGGTGCAGGGGGTTTGGACCTTGCAAACAGCAGAGAGGCTTGTCTGCCTAATCTCTTGTGTTTTATGTACCATGACACAGTGGCAGAAAATGGCTAAACCTTTCACTCAGACAATGGTGCCATCAGGCAGCACATTATCTCAGAAAAAGGGAAATTCTCATGATACTCGGGTGGGGGAATGTGAAATTGTGCTGGAAAGTCCTCATGCACTTGTCAAATTTGACATATGCTGTGATTTCTGGTCAGCAAGTGCGGTCTTCCAGTTTGACATCCCCTTAGTGTAATGTCAACTTGAGCAGTATGGCTTACCTCTGCTCTCTTAGTAGGTCTGTTTTGTTTTACACTTCTAAACTAAGCAAAACACCAGCTTGACTTAATTCATCTTCTACTTAAGCAGGTCTGTTAGACGACTTTTGGAAATGTCAGCAGCTTGTACGGAAAATGTGACTTTTTAAAAACTGTGCGTTACAACTCTGACTTGGCAATCTGAGCCAGCATCCCCAAAATTCTCTTTGCAAAAGCAGTTGCACAAAAATAACATGCCTCAAGTCTTAAACTTTAATTTGAAGCTGTCAAAAACTGAGAAAAAAAATACTCCTAAAAACTGTGATGATGAAGTTGTGACAGCTGCATACATTTTTGTATTATTTTAATTGCCTTTGCTGGACTCTGGGCAATGAGTGTTAAGTTTCATACCATGAACAATGAGCTTGGTTCTGAAAATGTAAATTGCTTTTCTTTCAAAATAAAAGAATGGCGGCGGTTTGTCCAGAACCAAAAGCCTTTGCTCCTGCTTGGTATTTGAATAAAAGTGGCTTCTTATTAAGTTGTGTTGTTTTAATTCAGTGTTGCTAAAATAACCCTGATAAATACAAATGTGTCAGGGTCAGTGGGTGATTAAACCGAGCAGGCATGTGTGTGGCAGTGTGGGCAAATGTGCAATCTCACTTGGAGTAAAATTCTTCAATTCACTGTCACATCATACAACCTTTCCATAACCTTATGAATGAGTTGGGGGGCACCCCCATGACCACCACTGGTGTAGTCGAACATGGACTGCTTAGCCCAAGTCACAGGGTATCGTTCTAAAAATAATCAAACCTTAAGTTGTGGGATGGGTGCTGCATGTGTGTGTGTGAAAGAAAGGGTTGAGAACCAAATGAGCACTCGGCTCGACGTATATGCAGAGGCGTAATAACGCTGGTATTTTGGACCTCACAAACAGGCTCATTTGGCTGAGGTCTTTTGTGTTTGATGTACTGTACCACAATAGGATGTGGGGAATCAAGGGGGTTTGAGATTCTGGCTGAACTTGCTGCACCTTTAAAGCCTGGCTTTTGTGAGACTCCTTTGTGTGAGATTTTTAATACATACATCTGGTCATAACTAGGAGTAAATTCTGCATAAACATGGATGGTAAACATGCTACATTCCAGTTGATGTGAGAAGTTGGAATTTTCATTTAGTATGCCCCCCCTTAACTCTGATTTGATAAAGCCTGAGTTCAGATAACGATGTCAATACAAAATGGCGACGTATGGCGCAAACATTAGCGAAAGCTGTACTATTGTACTGTTAATACTTGTCCAGGTCTCATTTAATCCGCCCTAAACACAGTTCTGTCCAACCCATCGGTGGACTTGTTGCGTCCATATTGGTCTTTCGCATATTTTGGTGGAATGCTGTCAACTTGGTTGTTAGTTTAGTGCCAGACCTGACATCCAAGCTCCAGGTAAATGGAACACAGCATTAGTGCGACATTTGTAAACGAATCCAATATCTCCTGAAGGCAAAGCTCGGAGTAGGGGTGATGATTTTGAACTGCTAAGAGTGACAGTGCTCTCAGGAACTTGGTCTGACAGAGCAGGCTTCTGATTACAATGAACCAGCTATAGTCAAAGACTCCTAAAAAGACCCCAACTTAAAACGTGCAAATGCGTGTGCAGAGAAAATATTGCATGTGTTAAAAGTGAACATAACCTGTCACAATGGAAAAAAACACCAGTGTGTAAAATCAGATCATACATTGGCATTTCAAGACCTCATTGGACTAGTGGTAAAAGTGAATGATGCGTTTTCACAGTTGCCGTGTGTGTGCTCTCTGTTGTTCAGTGACGATGACGGTGTCAGAATAGCAATACAATAGTCAAAATGACAGAAAGGTAACGGAACAAACAGAAGCACTTCTGAACTGCTTGGAGCCACGTAGCTGTAGTGGTCTACGTGCGAGTCTGTCTCTACAAAATACAAATCAAGGTGTGGTTATTTTGTGCTGCTCTAAGCAACTGATAATTTTACCTTTTATTTTCTCTGTGTCTTTTGTTCAGTTTCTCTGTAGTTATTGTATAGATTTATTTGACACAGTAGCCCTGAACATGTAGGGTACAAACTGCAGCCGGAGCACTTTCACCTTTGGATTTCAACAACATTCAGTACAAGGTTTTTAAGCGAGTTATCCCCAGATATGTTTTGCTGTTTTGAAATATCACATTCGCCCCCACAAGACTATGTGCATACTGATCCAGCTCCATGATCAGCCAGTTCTAAAACCCAATTCTGCCTTTGCTATTTTAAAGAGCTGCCTTCCCTCATATAGTTAAGAAATTTTCACACCTAGTTGGTTTGGTCTGGTGAGATTTCCCCAAAAGTCTGGTTTGTTTCTGGCAGATTATGCCAATCGCACTCTGGTGTGAACCAAAACCCCTTGGAAAGGGTGGTCTCAGTGCAGTACCCAAGTGAACCCTGGAGCAATTTCTATGAATTATGAATGGGATCTGACACAAGACTGATGTAACTACACAAAATACTATGCATCCTGGGTGAATTTGTGTTTGTGCCTCGGTAGTCACGCCAAGTGTCTGCCGTTGGTAATTAGGGAATTTCATTCACAGGATAAATGCCTAAGGTTAACATGAAACATTAAAAAAAATGAGAAAAAATAAATAAATGTGCAGGTACAAATGTGACAATTCACATAAACCATGCACAATTACCAGTCAATCAGACCAATTCTAGCACCCGCTATGTGCCCTTCACACACATGATCGATCTTGCAACAGTGGAACAAAGGTGTAAATTCACTTGTGGTCGGGTTGATGCACACGTACAGAGGCGACAAGAAAAGAGCAGTGCACCACAAGACCAACGATCAGACCCCCTAAAACCTCACACCAGCAAAGGGGTGTCCTCATAATGTGATTGCTCTTCAGGCATAATGTGGATAAGGAGGCACAGTAACTGACATTCTGCATGTGGTAAATGTTAGTCAAACATTCCAAAATAAAACATTAATAGTTAGGAGTTAAGGCACTAGACAAGTGATTTGAGGTAAATTAATCTGAGGTTACATTCATAGGGTGGCTGCTGGAGAGTAAATACACAACATCATACAGTTAAAGTGGAACTTACCTGATAGACGGGACCTTGTCAGAAAATGGAGGCACATCAGCGGATGCCCTATGAAGAGCTCGACTTCTGGCGTTTTCTTGACTATCTGTAACGGCTCCTTTTAGAACCATGTATATGGTAGGTAGCGCATACTTCTAGGTATTTTCCTAGTTATTCAATAATAGTTTTGGTAAATAAACCAAATTACAGAAAATGCAGTGTGCCAACAACTGTAGTTGACCCACAATGGTTTAAAAAAAAAAAAAAAAAGCTTCATGTCCATGACAAGTCCACAGGGTGTTTATTGATATGTTTAGCTTGCGTGAAAAGGTTTGCAGTGTGAAACAAAACTGAACTGGAAATTGAAAAGGTAACAAACGTCTCCCAACTCAGAACAAAGCAAACGAAACTGGAGTGTGAAAAACGCCCTTAGACTTCTTGCTGGCTGTGAGTTTGAGGAACACACAGAACACCGAGAGTACAAAGTAATAATTCAGGGGCCTTCAAAACTAGACTTGTTAATTTGGAAACTCGCGTAAATAGCACTGGTGAGCGTACTGGACATTCTAATAGCGGATGGCCGTCTCAATGTGAAACAACAGCAACTGCAACAGAAAGCTAGAAAAACCGGACGCCTTGTGGCAACGCCGTGAACAGCAAAACACCACACTTCGGCTCACAAAGCACAGTCCTGTATTCTTTAAAAAAAACTGGTTCAACCAAACTGGGCACAAAGCATCAACAATTGTAAAAATTATTTTTATTTTAAATAGAAAACATCCACATTTTCTATAACTTTTATTACAAAATTCACAACATGGTGGTTCAACATGTAGTTCAATGAGTTGATTTTTGCGCTGAGATTTTTTTTTTTCTTCAGTGGCCGTTGACAACGGGTGCAAAACAATGCCAAGTCTTTTTCAAAGCAATAAAACCAAAAAAAAAAAAAAAAAGCTTTACCTAAGAAATGCTGTAAGCGCAACAGACAACTACACACCTCTCCACTTCAGCCTACTGCTTTTTTTTTCCTCCTTTTTTTAAAAAAACCATATGTGCACAGCTTTAGCAAATTAAAGCAAAAGTTCAGAAAAGCTTTTGCTACTGTTCCTCCGAAAAAAGAGATGTACCCTGCCAGGGCGCTGGTGGTGTCGCCCACAATGAATTTCCAATGCTGCACCTGCAAGCCACCTTTCTCCTCTTCCAAAACTCAGCCAACTAATGACAGCACAGGAAACCGAGAAGAAGAACACAAGACACGTGTGTAACCTTTTGAGAGAGGTAATGCATTTAGACAAGAAAACGAGGCGATGGTGGCAATGGAGCACCAGTAGCAAAAAATAAAAAATAAAATAAAAAATAATTAAAATGTAAACAATGGCAGTAGTAACAACAGGTTCTTGTTGGTGGCTGAGTTTTGCCAGATGGCTGCTTTTCATTAGTGTCTGTGTGGAGCTCCCAGGGAGTGGACGACAAGAGTTTGCATAAAAAGATTGGCCACCTTCCCCAGCGTGGCCCGAATTTTGCAGATGCAGAGCATCAGACGTTGACCAGAGAACACCCCATCTGAATCACTGCTCATATCCATATTAAGAACAAGTCACCACAGAGAAAGCTGCCAGTTCAAGTTGAAAATAAAAGAATATATTTATATATATATTTATATATTTATATGTAAAAATGCATCAGCTAAGTGATGCACCAGCCAGACTGGGGGGGAAAAAAAAAAGGGAGTCTGGGTAGGGTGGTAGTTAGACTGTGTGTTCATTTAAAAAAAAAAAAAAAAAAAAATTCTGGTCCTTCCAAACGAGAAGCAGGGACAAGCCGACAGAAGTGCTAATACTTGTTAAACCAGATGGCAGAATTGCTGCAGTCAGCTGTCGGTGGGGCACTGCAGGTCTTTAGCAATACAGATTTTGTCATTTTCTCCAAAAATAAATAAAAAGCAAATCCAGCTGCAGTCCTAATGGTTTAGTGTGTTTATCTTAATACATGTGCAGCAGCACCAAGTCAGAAATGGAGAGAATTCAAATGAAAATGTTCAGCAGCCTCGGGCACAGCTTGTCACCTGCAGAATTATTTAGCAGACTATGCTCGCTGCTGGCTGTTTAGATCACCATTAAAATTGTACCACCCAAGTCCATGCCATAGATCCACGACCTGCAGCTATGCGTCCTTAGAGTTTCTGCCTTCTGTTTTGCTTTGTAACTCCAGAGATGCCATTGTCAGTTTCAGAAAGTCTCTCACTGGTGCTGGTGTCACCCGATTTCTCGATAATGGCTTCTTCAGTTAAAGCAATGTTAAATTTAATTGCTGGCTCATCCTTGTCCAGCTTTTGTTGCATTTCATGAAGTTTGCCCATTGCCTTATCAATGGTGTGAATGCTGACCAGATTGAAGTCATGCATGCTAACCAGATGAAGGAGGAAATTTCGACACAGATTTTTTTCAATTATCTGTTGTCCACATTTCTCTACAAAAAGCATGCACGCTTGATTCATCTGATTGTCAGCAATGAACCTGTAGAGAAAAAGTATAAACACTATTATAACGATAAAGAGCACGGAAGGCCAACAAAGACAACTGTCTTCAAATTTCTTTGTTCTCTTGGCTGCGTTCGGGCCAGTCCCCATCGCTCATTACCAATTTACTTCAGATAAGGGCTCTCTCCAACAATTTATTAAATCTCTGCGCTTACCCATACTTCATCACATGAAGGTTCCACAGCTTCATTACTTCTTTCTCTCCTTCGTTCACATCGGTGAACTCTTCTATTTGCTAAAATGGAAACGCAGCATGTTGAGAGGGAGGGAGGTTGGGAGCAGGCACCACAGGATCCCAAGCAGCATGTTGGGATTGTTTAAATTAATCTTAGTCTAGTCTGCATGCTCGAAACAAAATGTGATGCGTTAGGTTCAAGATATGGTCTGCTTTGCCATGTCAACATCTGTATCAATAAAGCAGCAAGGTTTCTGCCTTTTACTGCAGAAAAGCTATACCTTTGGCCCAGTGAACTGCATGGCACAGGTGGGCAAAAAGACTGTCTTTATGTTTTATAAGAAAGATGCCAAACTCTCATCTCATATCCACAAATATACATGGATACACACACATAGGACTTGAGCTGTAAAGCTCACTAAAGTGTTACTCTAACCCACCCACACAACTTACTGTAATAGTTTTTTCCCTTAGCCATTCTGGATCTTTCTCATCTTCACTGTCCACCTCCATTTCCTGTGGACGGAGGGGTAAACAGGTGTCACTATGAAAATAAAGTCGGTTGTGACCACTGATGTATGTGCGCTGCTGCTCCACTTCTCCATCTTCAGACTCCAGGAACTCAGAAAGGCTGGGCTTTGTGCGTTTTGGTCTGGAAGCAAAGGCAGACAAGTTGGATTTTTTTTCTTCTGGCATGATGTAGTAAAACCTTCAAAAAGGTATAAAAGCCATCCACATTAGGTACTCATCAGGTCTACGCTCTGTGCACACACACTCTATTGGATTTCAATTTAAGTGTACAACTAAAATTTCACATCTCAGGCTGGAGCATCTCCGATTCTCAGATGCAGTTAACACACAAGCCTTTTAAGTTTTGTGCAACTCTGACTGCACCACCATGCTGCTTCTTACCTGCAAACAAGAATATGTGTCACTGGTGTCCTCTTTACAGGCCCATTACGGCTAAAAGCAAAGCCTGGCTGACTATGAATATCTTGAGGGTTTCCCACATATGAGCCATCATAGCATTCGTTGATGGAAACGTCTATCCTAGCACCTTTTGGGTGAGGCTATGAGGAGAACAAGAGAAAAAGCATGGCATTCATTCAGTACTGTGTCCTTATATTAGGTGCAGAGAGAACTGATAGTCCAATGCTTTAAAATGTGATTTTCCTTCCTTAAACTACACACAGCACCATTAGATGTGGCTGAAAACATTGGTATCCCTGCATTTTATTCTAATCATACATTCTTCTTCCCAAAAAGTACCAACTTTTAAAAATCTTTTGTCATCCATACATGCATTTCTTTGGTTTGCAGTGGAACAAAACAAAAGGAAGTGAAAAGAACTAAACTGTTGTTTATTCCATAAAGACATTCCAAAACTTCCTGGATGAAATTCTAGAATCCTTTAAAATAAATGATATAGTTTTATTGTGACATTTCATGTAGACAATTTACAATCATTAATTCAGCCAGTTTAAATGGAGGGAAGTACTCACGCAGCTGTTTTTTGTTACCATGTGTATCACGCTAAATATGAAAAAGAGAAAGAAAAGCAGAGAGGTGTCTAAGGAAATAAGAAACAGTAGTTGCCAAGCATGATCAACTTAAAGGGTGAAATACCATCTCCAAAGAGCTTGATGTTTCTGTGACCTCTGCTGCCAATATCATCAAGAGAGTTATAGCTCAGGGTACTGCAGCCACTTGACGTGGATGCAAGACGAAAATGAACACTAGGTTTAACAGAAAGATTGTTCAAAGAGTGGAAAAATAAAAATACAAGAACTTCAGAACAGATCCAAGCTGACCTTCAAACTCAAAGATGCAACGGCCTGAAGTTGTACTGTCTGTTGCTCTCTGAAAGAAAATGGGCTCCTTGGTAGAAGACCCAGGAATACCCCATCTTCCAACTGGAGTTTGCAAATGTGTATATTGACATTTAGGGAGAAAGTCATTTGGACAGAAAATCTGAAGTTGACATGTGATGCCATTCAATAAATAAATGCAACTTACCACATAATTGAAGATAAATCTACTGTGGCAAAGTTTGAGGTGCTTGAGTAGGCTGTACAGTTTACGGCAATTCAGTGTACACCACGGACAGTGTAGGTCATCACGAGCCTCAGTCTGCTGCCGTGTATTATTGTTGTATAAAAACTAAAGAGAACAAAGGCACTTGCCATTAGTGTCGAAACAAAAGCAGCAAAAATACCATACCAAAAAACCTCACATCAATAGATAAAAGTTACTATTAAGTCGTATTTAAGTGATTAAAAAAATAAAATAAAATTGCTACCTGGTAAAATTGAATATATAGCCATGTTTTCTGATTTACAATAATAAACATCTGAGAAAGTATTTAATGGGATTTAATTATTTTTCCAAAGCACTAAAATCTGGATCTTCACTGGAAATTGTACTTAAATTAGACATTATGTGCTTTTCACAATCTGTGTGCACACAAATGTGAACAAATCATGGTTTATAAAATTATAATCCTCAAGTTACTTCAACTAAAAACACATCCAACCATCCCAACACAGTATTCTGTTATTACCTGATAAAATATTCTCAACTTCTGCCTTGGCTCACATTGAATTTGCTCTCGTCTAGTCTGCACATCTGCAGTAACTGAATCTTTCAAAGCTTTAAAAACACACACACAAAAAAAAAAATGGCATTAAGTAATAAAACATGTACAAGGAGACACTGTACAGGCAGTAGGGCATGTCCTCAAAATAAATGCTTTGACACATTTATGCCGCAACTGATTATTCACATATCTTAGCCTGCAACATTCTACTTGACAGCACTTGTTAAACACTGCCGTCAACCCAAAATAGTTGTACCTATTGTCTGCGTGGTCTTCTGAGAGTTCAACTTGTTTTCATGAGTGATGGTGTCTGCATTTCGTGTTGCAAGAGGCTTAGCAACAGGTGCTGTAGATTTATCATTGACATCTCCGGTCCACCGAAGGGTGAACTGAAGTGTTGGGCCCTGAGAAAATGTTTCAAATGGAGGCAGCCTCTGAAATAAAAGGAAAAAATCATATTAAAACTTTAAGGTACAGCAGCAATTAAGGCATGGTTTCGGTAACAGAATTTACAACTTTCCCATACAGTTGGAACCAATTAAGAATGCTTTACTTTTCAGAATCTGTTCTACTCTGTATTACTCATGAGAAATACTTTCCTATCATATTTTAATTAAGTGGAAAGGCACACAGAAATATTTATATATTTTAAATCAGGCAGAAAGCTTTCAAATTGCATGATTTGTCATTCCCTGGACAACACTTCTTACTAGGCTTAAAAAAAACAAACATCAAGTTTAATAACTGAGCAGCACAATATTAACAATTTCATAAAAGATCTACAAGTCCAATACTGTTACAGTGTAAATGGGCAATATGGGATATAACACAATATAGCATAAAACAAGTTAAATGGAAAAATGTGTAGCGGATCAAGAAACTCTCACTACTTTTGTGTGTAATATTAATCATTTTGATAAAGAAACTTTTTAGGCAAAAGAGCAGCCATTAAAAACCCAGTCAGTAAAATGTCAGTCTGTGACATTCACTTGAATAAGGCCTTAAAAAAAGGACTAAGAAATAATTTTAAATACAATAAGTTGCACAAAGCTTACACAGTGCTCGACAAGCTTTACTAAAAAAGGAAAATGAAGAAAGGAGACCACAGCAGAAGATGGTGTAAAAAGTATCTACAGATATTCTATCCTCTGTGTTTAACTTGGGTGAAGACTCTGGTGGAACTGTTGCAATCGATTGCTTTTCCTGCAGGAAGTATATTAAAATTTACAGTAGTCAACTGCTAAGTAATAAAAGCATTGCAAGATAGAGCATCTGACCTAGTTGGACAGGGGTGGACAATGGCAAAAAAAAAAAAAAGCTCTTGCCACGTTTAACTCCGAAGAAATTCACAGTATAGAATACTTTTATCTGGTTTAAGGTTTAATGGTAAGACGACAAACTCAAGTTTACAGAAAATCAATTAGGAAGTAATTGTTTGATTAGTTATGACTATGCCTTCTTTCTCCAAAGAACCATCATCACCAAACTGACCCAGCTATTTTCTTTGCAATTAATCCAATGGCACTACAGTCACATGTAATGTTTGCTACTTTTCTTCAGTAATGTACTGATGAATATTTGTTATACACAGAGAAGAATTGATACAAAACCTAAATATGCCACCAGGAGAAGAAACATACAAGGACCATTTGCTGCTACAGCACAGAATATGTGGACACTATGGAAATGAATGCACAGAAAGGTGAATAACGGCCACAGACTACAACACACAATCTGATCTAAACATTTATAAATGGTGAAGAAACATCATTCATACATATTGTAAACTACTATTCACCTTTCCATCAAGGATCGTCTCCCACGTTGCCCTCTTTTTACTAACAGGACACTCTTCCATTTCCTGCATTGATACTTCATATTCTCCATCTAACAGTTGTAATCTCCTGTGGTGGGAGGAAAAAAAAAAATTAACAGAAAAGAGCAAACAACGAGACTCTGCCTCTTGTGCAACATTCATCTGGTTTCCCTGCACAATAGCAATTTTATCACTCAGTTTTAAAAAGGAAGCAAGAACTTGTGGCCATTCACATTTGCCAGCTATAAAAGGCAATGCTGTATTTGTAATGATTGTCTCTCTCTTGTACACAATGTTCAGTAATGGTCTCATATTAAATATTGCACTGCCAGTTAAATCCACCTTTTTTTGTAAAACTACCTTTAAAAGTGTAGTTTGAACACATTTATCCAAGTCTCAGTCAAGCCACTTTGCAGTATTTCTAGGAAATAAGATTTAGACAATTATGAATGTCAAACTCCTCAATAATAACAACAACTGTGTGGTGGATGCTTTATTTTTGTTAAAGCCTTTTCACCCTAAATGGCTGAATGGGATATAAAGGTTTTATCCCACCTCCAGTATCTAAATTACACTCTGGAAGAACCATGGGATTACAGCCAGAACATCCACCTCTAAATGTCAATCAATTGCTATGTAAATTCAACAAACAGATCTATTTTTTTGATACATACATATCATTATTGAAAGAATAAAATCTATATTTGTCTGTCATTTGTATGTTTATTTTAAGTGTCATCTTAACTTTATCTGAATGCATGAGTGAGTTTTAGCTAGAGTGAGTCACAGCAGCCAATTTCTTTGCTTATCAATGGTCATCCATATGACAAATTTCTGCATTACACACAATTTTAAGATGCATTTAGCAATGCACACTTCTACCTAATCTAGCTACAACTGCTGGTGGGTCATGTCCCTCACTGGCTGTAATGCTGGCAAAATGTTTTAACTACAAATAACAAAAAATTGAAGACTCAAGATTTTAATTCTGCATTGCATTCCTCAATCCCCAACAGCTTTCATTGCAAAGAATTAAGTATTGCGACAGTGAAGTCAACATTTCAATTTCTGCTTTATACATCAGCAATCTAGTGTTAACATGAATAAAGAACGAGGCAAATCCTACATGTCGTGTTTTTTTGTTTTGCTTTTAAGCAGAGAAAAGTAAAATTTGGGTGATAGATGGTGTCAAATATGAGTCATACAACACAGATGTGGCTCAAATGTGTTGTCCAATATTTTGATGAAGCAGAATTCAGAGTGCAACAGCAGGCGTGTGGGGGTGGGAGAAGGTTTGGCCAGCCTGAGCACCCATTTCTTTTGCTCTAAGTGCCACATTTGAGTCTCACTTTTGAAAGGAAGACCCTACTTTAAGGCACAGCTTTTAACAATTCAATTTTTGTCATAGTATTGGGGTGAAATCCCCTACAATAATTATTGGAGGAATTTCAACATAGAGAAGCGATAATCATACCATGAGCATATACTAATTTAATTCCCTCTGTATTTTCTGTACAACAACCCAAAAAAAAAAAAAAAAAAAAAAAACACCTGCTTAAAAGCAATGCTAAAATAAAAATTAATATATCAGACACAAATAGGTGAATATGAAGATCATTCAGGATAATTTAATTTATATAAACTCTTTAAATTTAATTTAATGCCAGAACATTTTTTAAAATCAGGTTTGTCAGAAAATCAGTTTGTCAGCTTTGTGACATCTGCTGTTGTAAGCTTTATGTTTGCATCAGTATATGAAGTACATATCAGCTGGATAATTAACACATGCATTTATAAGTCAAAACAAATTATTTCAAATTTAAAATATCAAACTACTAACACTTTAATATTCTAAATCTTTTTTGTTCCAACTTTATGGCTACCTCTGTGAAATTAATCTTGAATTACTAAGTTTAATCTATCATTTTAGAATTCCAGTAAGTCAGCCTTTATTGAGTTATGGCTTTGTTACTGCTTATCCTTGTGATGATGCGGGTTCTACTCCATGCTCCCATCTTTCTTCTGGGGGCCCATGAACCCTACACCGTTGGTAATGTCACCGTTGAACTAGGCAGTGAGGCACAACAATGAAGCAAAGGGATGGCGCAAAAAGTGCAAAGTGCTTTTATTAAAAACAACAAAACTTAAATGCAGTGTCCAAATAAATAGTGCAGTGTCTCAATCTTTAAATAAATAATCCAATAAAAACAGGTGAACTGTGGAAGTTAACACAATAGATCCTTTAAAAACGAGGTTAAAATAATGGCTGGAAGCCGTCCTTTTAAAAACAAAGCCAGGTGCCTTCTTTCTACTGGTGACTCCCCTGCTTCTCCCATCCAGGCTATGCACTAGGGGAGTCACCCTACCTGCAGCTGACCTTCTCTCTGCTGCCTTCTTCTGGTCTGTTCACCTCGCCGTGACATGGGCTCCCCAGCGACCAGGGCGCTCGTGCTCGGGGGTTCATTTCCCAAGTCCCAACTCCCGTTGCCTTCGCGGCCTTATGCGGCGAGCCATCCTCCTTCCGGTCACTCCCACTCCTCACTAATGCTCAGCGGGAGCAACCACTACCAACTGCTCCAGGGGTGCCAGCCAAACACCCAGACTCACTGCTCAGCTGCATTTGTTCTCTACAATAAGCACCTTCGCTCGTTCACGCACCGTCTTTCTCCTCCCTGTCTTCTCTCCTTCTTAACCTCCGCCCGTCTTTTCTTTCTGCCTCCCCCTAGCCACCTCGCGCTTCTATTTATCATCACTGGGATGTGGATCAGGTGTGGCAATTAGCAGCTCCCGACATCAATTATGGATGCGGACAACTCCTCACCTGTGCACTTAAGCGAGGACTGCCCTCATCATGAATTCACCCGGGAACCTATTCCGGCCACATTACCACATCCCCTTCTCCAATTTATTTAAAAAGTGGCCTTTTTGACTTGCTGTGGACCCGCTACACCACAAGCATGTAAACTAAACCAGAGTTACCTACTGAACAGGACTGTCCATACCTACACTAAATACTTACAACTGGAGACGGCATCTCATTCTCTCCTGATCTAATAAAATGTGTGTTGCATGTGCTTTATAGGTTTGTCACATTTAAGATGTTACTTTTGCTGCAAAACCCCAATAAAAACAGGTCAGCATCATATTATAAAGTATTTATAAGCCAAGGCATACGAGTGACTGTCCAATTTGGATATTTTGAAACACTATACTGTATAGGAATGAATATAAGCAGCAACTCATTTTTCCACTTTGAGGCTAGCCACAGGTACAGATAAGAAAAATTTATGGATGATTGGATTGACAAACAGCAATGTTCATTACATTAAGAAACTAAGGCCAAAGATTACTTTCATTTAAGGGGTCTAAATATAGTGCTTCATTGCAACCCAAGTTAAGATTGAAACTTATCCCTAACTGTTAAACATCCCCACATTATTAAAATCTCAAAAGAAAATACAAATTATATTTATTTCTAAACCAATTTCAGATAGATAGATTTTAATTTTAGAGTAGTAAGAGAGAGAGAGAGAGAGAGAGAGAGAGAGATCAGCAAGATTTAAACTTTAATTTAAACCAGGCAGGACGTATAAATAGCTACAAAACCTGGAATCCCTTATTGAAATTCAAACTCTATATAAATCAAGGCCTAAAACCTAGAATAAATTAAACTTCATTATGAATTCTCCTGTGCCTTGCATGCATCTTTAACCTCAAAATAGGATACCTATACCTTTCAAGCTCTCTGCATATGTCCAATTTTATAGATTACACATAATTTTAACGAAACTGAAAATGCATTAGAGAAGGAAGACCCGATGCCACAGAAAACTTGAACAGCCACTAGCTGATGATCCCAGCTCTATAGCAAGTGTTATTCCTGTACTTTTTCCCCATTGAGCAAAGCAGCACATCCAATCCGCAGTTTACAAAATCCAGTTTGAATATATTACATACTTTCACCTTTTGTCAAGCACATTTTTGGAATACAAACATGATAAACATTTTAACTTCTGCCAGCACTCATCAACAAACAGTCATACAGTCAAAGTAAAAAGTATGTGAACCCTTTGGAATTATCTGGTTTACTGCATGAATTGGTCATAAAAAGTGATATGATCTTCATCTAAGTCACAGGTACTGCTATACACAATGAGCTGATGCAAATGACACACAAACAATTTTACTCTTTCATGTCTTTATTTTACAAACGCATTCAACGTTCACAGTGGTAGTGGAAAAAGTAAGTGAAGCTTGGGATTTAATAACTGGTTGAACCTCCTTTGGCAGCAATGATCTCAACCAGGTGCTTCCTGTAACTGCAGATCAGACCTGCACATCGTGCGGGGGGAATGTTAGCCCATTCTTCCCTAAAGAACTGCCTTAACTCGTCCATATTCTTTGGTTGTCTTCTGTGTATGGCTCTCTTCATGTCATTCCATAGCATCTAAATAGGATTGAGATCTGGGCTCTGACTGGGCCACTCCAAAAGGCGGAGTTTGTTCTTCTGAAACCATTGTGCTGTGAATTTGCTGTGATATTTGGGGTCATTGTCCTGTTGCATCACCCAGCCTTTTCTGAGCTTAAGTTGACGGACAGACACCCTCACATTATCCTGGAGAATTTGTTGATAAACTTGTGAATTCATTCTCCCCTCAATGATTGCAAGCTGTCCAGGCCCTGATGCAGCAAAGCAGGCCCAAGTCATGATGTTCCCTCCACCATACTTTACTGTAGGGATGATGTTTTGATGTTGATCTGCAGTGCCCTTTTCTCACCAAATGAAGTTCTGCTTGTTCCTCCCAAATTGTTCAATTTTGGTTTCATCACTCCACAAAACATTTTCCCAGTACTGGTGTGGAGTGTCCAAGTGCTCTTTCACAAACTTCAGGCGAAATGTTCTTCAGCAATATTCTTTTTTGACAGAAGTGGCTTCCTTCTTGGTGTCTTGCCATGGACTCCTTTCTTGTTCAATGTTTTGTGTATAGCTGACTCATGGAGAGATGTTAGCCACTTCTAATGACTTCTTCAAGTCCTTTGCTGTCACTCTAGGGTTCTTCTTTACCTCATTGCTGACCTTACAGGGCACCCACTTCTAGGCAGAGTAGCCACAATACCAAATTGTCTCCATTTATAGACAAATTGCCTAACAGTAGACTGATGAATACCTAAAATCTTTGACATGACTTTGTCACCCTTTCCAGAATGACAATTCTCAATTGTAGCTCTTCAGATAGCTCTTTTGTGCAAGGCATGATTCCCATCTGGATATGCTTCTTGTCAAAACCTCAAACTCAAACTTTATAGTGTTTGTTATCAATCAAAGTGATTCTAGGCCACACCTCTGAACTCGTTTCATTAAATGGACTCCAAGTGAGTGAAATTCGGACTGCAATGAGCTTTTTAAAAAGTCATTAGCTTAGGGTTCACTTACTTTTTCCAACCTTCAGTTTCACAGTTTGAATGATTCATTCAATATGGTCAAATTCTCTGAAAATCTGTATATCTTTAGTTATAGGTGTTTGTTCATTATTGTGACTAACGAAGATACGACCATGTTTTATGTGGGAATTAGATATAGAGATAATTCGTAGGGGTTCACATACTTTTTACTTTGACTGTATAATCTAAGAACACAGAAATGGACACAAGTAGTGAAAGTCAAACCCGAACTATTTATAAAAAATAAATACATTTTAAAAATTACAAAAATCAGGTGCAACCATATTTTGCAATTAGTACCTGAAAGACAGTTTTAAAAAGTGTGCAAGGTTCTGTGTACATACCGATTTTTATCAAAAACAGTCATTTGTGCAACAAACGTTTTTTCACCATCTTCACAATGGGACGAATTTCTCTTTTTTCTCAATGGAAGCTCTTCATTTAGATCTAAAAAAATATTAAAATGATCAGTTACAAGAGAGCTGTCAACGATTTTTTTTTTTCTTTTGAACAACTGGAACAAGACTAATGGAAGGAATGTGTACCAATATCATAGCACAATTTAATAATTTGTTTCTAGGATTCTCTTAACCCATAATATTATTCTATACCTATGGAAAAGCCAGAGACAAATGGGTCTGCAATGCTGTACTTCACATTGAATTGTAGAGCTATGCTGACCCATAAGTAAATATGACATTTTATTTTTATATATATCCCAATTGTACAAATGTGGCAAATGAAGTCAGAGTATCAAAAATTCTTACCAATATTTTCATTGGTTTCTCCATTAGACAGTCCATTAACTTCCCGCCTCCCTGGCCGTGTTACTCGAAACAACAAGGAGTACGATTTAACCATGTGGCTATTGCTAGGCTCAAATTCATTGCTAGATACCGCAAGAGAGGGGAAAGTGCCTGGCTTAGTCTGGTTGCTGTCAGGGTTTAAAGGCACCTGCTTTTTACCTGTAGGCACTTGCTTGACAGGGCAACTTACATCCTGCAAAAATAAAAACATAAAACATGAAGGTAAGCTGAATAAATTAACTTGAACTGCTGCAACAGCATCAGTGATTAGTTGTTGACTCTAGTTACAGCTACTAGTTTGCAGAAGCAGCAAATTAGCAGGCAAGAGAGTGAGGTACAGCTAAAGAAGAACCTCACCTAGCCATCAGTGGTGACTGTGCTTACAATTATGTATTTCTTCCCACAAAAAGAATGTGAAAAAGTTGCTTAATAGTCCAATAATGATGTGAAATAAACTAATTAAATATTTTGATCAGGTACAATTAGGTTGAAGTTACAATTGCTTAAATTAAAATTAAGATATTACCACAAAAATACACCAACTGCTTGAAAGCATATATTAATAGAAAAACTATTCTCACCTTTCGCTTTTTGTGACAAACTTTTACTAGTAGCACCTCTAAGGAAACAGAGTTCTGTTCATTTTCAGAGTTGTGGGATGGCTTTTCTGTAAAAATCAAGAAAAAAATCTACAGTGATATCTAAATATTATGTGAAGCTAAGAAGAAATTAAGCTCTGCAAACAATAGAATGAAGGCCCAATAACAAAAGAAAAAAATAAAAAAGAACAAAATTAAATATCAATTATCATTCCTCAATGTAAGTGGAAAGAACTATTCATTATCTCTATCATGCATCATTAAGTGCCATTAAGAACCTTCTCTGCTTTGGGGACAAATACTGAAAATGCACAGAACATCTAGTTTTTTGTAAAGAATACTTCAATATATTCTCTTCATAAAAGCAATACATAAGTATAAATAATACATGAAGAACCACAAAAAAAGCACCAAAATTTGCACACAGTGCAGCAAAGACCACAACTGTGCTAAAGTAAACAACTGCAGAATATTGGTAAACATGCCTAGAATTGCATAATATAAATGAATAAGTTAGGAAAAAAGAAGAAAAGTAATATGCTAGTGTTTGGAAGTTCCAGTATGTTTTTGTCATCAAACAACCTAGATGCTCCTTAGAAAATGTTCCACAAAACTCACTTTATTTAGCTGTATTATGGAAAAATTTTCAGTGCTCAGATAAAACAAAAACAAATCTTTTGGCCATAATTCAAAGAGACAAGCATGGCTCAAATGTACTACATCCAAAGTTTTTTTTTTTTCTTGGTAGCATTAACCCTGCTTTTCTTCTGCAGGGACTGGGAATCTGGTTTAAACAGAAAGAAAAGTGAATGATGGGAAATAAAAGGAAACACTGCAAGTGAACCAGAAATAAAGCTTGGGTAAAAATAACTATGGTGCAGCACAAGGAGAATATCCTACAAGGACCCAAACCTTTCCCTGATCTCAAACCAAAAAAAAATAATTGTAGTACTCGTGCATCATCTGGCTAACCTGAACAACCTGGATCAAGTCTCCCTGGTTCAATATTCCAAAATCACTCCCAAACAGTAAACAAATCTGGGTATATACTTGTCCAAACGACTTAAAAGCAGTTATTCCTGGATATACAAAATATTAAAGCATTAAGACTGAAAGAGTACAGAATTTCAGTTGTTTGAAAATAAAATAAATAAATAAATAAATATTGCATAACAAAATTTCAGTGTAGTGATGCTGTTCAATACAATTAACTATTCTAGTGACTGAATACTTTTAAAAGGTTTATTTTAGTTTGAATATGTACTTAATGCTTTTTAGTGCATTTGTTTCAAAAAAAATTTTGTGGAACAGGCAACTTGCCACTTGTGATACGAGGCACCATCAACAACTCATCGTTACTGCTGCAGCTAGAACACATGTTAAGGATGGTAAAATGTGCCACTAATGTATTACAAGTTTCTAGTCTCAAAATGTACATGATCACATAGTCACTTCAAGATAGTAGGCCCAGATTTTAAAACAGAGTTAACATTAGGCTACAGTTTAAGCATCCTTTTGCAGCAAAACATTCGTTTTGGGTGCATGCATGCACATACCATTTTTATGGAAGAAACCTGTAAACGTCAGTTGAAGATGGGAAGCCAAGCTGCAGAAAGGGAAAGAGAAAGCAATTATTCAAAACAATAGGATTAATAACTACCAATTTGCATTCATGAAAGACACTTAGCAGGAAGACTTCCAAAAATCCCCTGGCTCTAGTTTAAACTTAATAGGATGATGGGAGGAGACTTAGCTTCCAGTACACTAGATCTGCCTACCTGTGAGATTCTTGTTCTCCTTTCATTTTCTCTACTTTACACAAAATATCATCCACTTTAAACAATTTTCTGTAAATAGAAACAAAAATGCATTAGGACATATTTTTTAACATTTGCCCCACCTTTTAACTTTGTTTTTTTTTGAAGAAAATGCAAATATTTTCCAAACAGCATAGCTAATAAATAACCAATCAAAATTTAAAATTCAATGATTTCAGGTCTTCATACAGTAGTCATTAAAAAAATTAACAAAAGGACATCTCTTTAAAGTATCCTTAAATAAATTAGACTACAGCTAACCATAGTGCAGAGAAAGAGAAAGACAGACAGACAAAGGATCAGTCTAGAATGACAGATGGATATGTGAGCCCATGCGAAATCAAAAGTAAACCTGGAAAACCCAATCGACACTGGCTTAACATCCTCGGTTCACGACCATAATTCGTTCCAAAACTCTGGTCGTAAACCGATTTGGTCGTGAACCGAAGCAATTTCCCCCATAGGATTGTATGTAAATACAATTAATCCGTTCCAGACCATACGAACTGTATGTAAATATATATATTTTAAGTTTTTAAGCACAAATATAGTTAACTAAACTATAGAATGCACAGCGTAATAAACTAAATGTAAAAATATTGAATAACACTGAGAAAACCTTGAACAACAGAGAAAACTAACACTGCAATAGTTTGCGCTATAGCGCTACCAACCGCAGGCTAAAAGCACTTTAATGAGTTTTAGCACAGGGGAAAAAAAATGAACATTTGAAAAAAATCCGTAATTTAATAAACCACCAAGAAAAATAACATTGCAACAATGCACGCTACGAACAGATCTCTGGAAACAGAAGTAAAAACAAAATTAAGCCCAGTGCATTCTTTAACTGCCTTTCCTAACCTTAATGCGTCCAGCTCTCTCTCTCTCGCTGCCTGTGTGTCTGCATCTTGGGCTGCCTCTGTGTGTGTGTGTGTGTGTGTGTGCCTGCATCTCGGGCTGCCTCTGTGTGTGTGTGTGTGTGTCACGCTCTCTCTCTCTTGCTCGCTGCATAGGAAATGCACAGGGAGAGACTGAACATATACAAACCAAAAGGGAAACTGGCTTGTTCATATACCGAGTGTGTGGTCGTGAACCGAGGCAAAAGCTTGGCGAACTTTTTGGTCGTAAACTGAGTTGTACGTGTACCAAGATGTTCGTGAACCGAGGTTCCACTGTATTACCAAAGGGTACAGATGACATGCCCTTACTCTCAACTTGTCAGGCAAAGTAATATTATGATGACTTAAGAGGACTGAATACATTTGCACGATATTGAGCTTTTTTGTGGTTTTGTATAGATAAAACTGCAAAATCAGTGGGCACGTTAACTATTAACTAATTTTTTGCACAATATGATAGTTGCAAATGTGTGCGACTGCCCTTGAAAGCATGCTGGTCATTCGAATGGCTGATTTAACATTCAAGTTTTTTTTTTTTTCAAAATTACAATTTTTTTTTGTTGTCTTAGTGTTTAAGGTACACACACCATTGCCCTTCACTTACTTTTTACTTTGCGAAAGTAGTACCCAATTATGTTTAATTATGGTCAAATGACTGTCACCTTGGTGTCATTTAGGATTAATTTGTCATTGGGCGGAGTGGTGGCTCTGAGGCTAGGGATCTGCACTGGCAATCAGAAGGTTGCCGGTTCGAATCCCGTAAAATGCCAATAGGGAATCTGCTCTGTTGGGCCCTTGAACAAGGCCCTTAACCTGCAACTGCTTAGTGCTTTGAGTAGTGAGAAAAGCGCTATATACAGTGCTGTGCTTTAGAGCATGCATTTAGTATGTCAGTGCTAAACAAAAGCACAACTTAAAAGCGTGTTGAAATGATTGTCTTTCATGCAAAAAAAAATCTGGAGGTTAGTTACAAAAATAACGTAGTTTATTAATACAAAAATGCAATGTGTACTGTTTGAATTTATGCAAAGCCTTTAAGTATGTTAGTGGTCTATTTAATATTTTTCTGAACAATTGTTGGCAAACAATCACATTGCTCTTTTTACTTGAACGTTTATATAATGTTTACATTTTAATATGTATACTGTTTACAAAAGACTGCAATACCTATTCAATTAACATTTAAAGACAGTTATACCACTTCATTGTACTACCTCAGTAACAGTATTTGTATTCAATGTAAAAAAATTGAATGGCTTTAAAGTTATTGTATAAATAACTTTACTTTCACCTTCGATATTCTACAAAATATCACACTACTTGTACTATTAACATTTATTGACTTAAATTTCTATTTGTTCCCTTCACTGCAAACAATTTAATGCATACAGAACTGTAAATTTAAATAGAGTTACATCTAATAATGCACTGCACATTGAAAATGGTATTGAATTTCAGTATCTTTCTTAGTAGCGCATTGATGACAGTTTGGCATTGTGACAACCCTACCTGGCATACTTTAGAGCATCTAAAGATTAGAAATGTCCCTCTGCAAAGGACATGCACACTGCAGACACCGTTTAATTGTTTTATTCTCTGCTTCTGCCAGTAAAGCAAGTCTATTCTGAAGCAGATATATTACTGTGTCCGAAAATGAATTATCCAATTTAGTTTTCCAGTACTAAGATGAAAGAGAAACTCAAATCTTACACTGAATTTTTTACAATGCAAGGTAAAAGTTTTCAATCACAAGAAATCACATTTTTAAGATGACAGGATTGTTGCAAGATGTCCAAAAAAACCCTCCGATTCTACAAGCACACTTCCATAGCACAGCACCTCAGTATTATGCTATCATGGTAAATATATGACAAACACAAAGTAAAACTAAGTTTTGAAATATATGCTGCACCCTCACAAAAACATGAAAAATGAAGTATTTGACCCCTATAAAATTGCAGATAGCAAACACCAAAATAAAAACATGATACCTATTTACTAACATTTGCTCATTCTTGTAGTAGGCAGCGACTGCCAAAATTTATTAGGTTAAAAAAGTAAGAGTAAACATTTGTATATTTACCTTTTTGCATTTGTTCTGGAATTCCGATGGGACATGTAAGTAAGTGTTCTGTGCAAAAATATAGGCTGAAAGAAAAAAAAAAAAAAAAGTTTATAAATAAGTTTCTATATTACATTTTTGGTTATATGAAACTGAAGAATTACTTATAGAATACAATTATAAACTTGAGTAAATTACCATCTAATAAGCTTTTGTACTTATATTAATAAGATGGGCAACTATGTTTCCTTGGCACAATTTAAACTTCTGAATATCACATTAGCATAACCTGTATACATACAAGTACTATGGTTGACTTTAGGCATCCTTTTATGACCTCGTTGTACCCTTTTGAAATGTGTATTTTTTAAACCATGCCACTGACTTCAGTTTATTCTGCTGGCTTTAACAATGACTCACATCTCAATCGAATTGTGCACATTTTGAATGAAATGGAATAGAACGTTCACACACAACTGTACAGCCAAAAATAAGTCAGCAAGAACTCAGATCAAGTGCCTTGCTGAATACAAACTTTGAAGAACGCACACCCTGATGGAGGCAAAAGTGGGGCATATCCAGTACTAGGTAGGTGTACCTAATACAGTGGACACCGAGTGCACTTTTGCATCTTCATTTCAAATGTACTTACTGTAAAATGAAAACTTCCACTTCCAGATATATGGGCTCAAACAACCATGGCTTATGTTTTAGTTTCTCTTTGCAGAAAAATATATTTGGGCAAAAAATAATCAATATCAAAACCAATCTTACATACCTTAAATACATAACGCTCCATACCCTGGCTGTATCTGACACTCTAAACAACATATTGGGATGTTTTATTCCTCAATGTGAACACTTCAAAATTTAGAAATTAGTGTTTACAATGTGAAAAATTGGCAGTTAACAATATATAATGAATTACTTTCAAAGGAGGAATGTTATCAGGAAGTAACAGGTGCTATTTCAACTGGTTTATACAAGTATAAATGTGAACAGCATGATTTTAAAAAAAATTTCTGGAAATGGATCGACATTCAATGTATTTCTAACAGTGATTTGAATTTTAAAGCGTATGTAGTCTAAGAAGGACTGGAGTTAAACAGTTAAGAGGGGAACTTTCCCTTTAAAATATCTATCCTGATGCCAAAATGATCCTGCCTTTGTTTAATGGAACACAAAGATGCACACTCATCCTTAAAATTTTCTGAGAGGCTACAAATTAACTTTAAACTGGGACCTGCAATGAACACCGAAATTCTTGATTACAACCCTAATTCAAGGAAAATTCAGATCAAACCACAGTAAAAGTCAAATTAAGGTTTCTTGTTTAAATTACAAATTATAAATGAAATCAGCATACGGATCACGGCATATTTTCTTATGTACACACTGCAAATGTAACTTTAAAAATTTATGTGCACCTCCAAAAATTCAAATTGGAATTCATGGTTACTGAAGACATTGCTCCATGTGAAGGCCTTTAACTCCTTGAGCACAACTGGCGTTTTGAAGTTCATTATGCTATAAAATTACTATGACCCATCATATCATGGCATTCCAACCACAGGCGTTACCCACTGTGATACTGATAGCTCAAATAGTTTCTTCCAGCATCTTAGCAAATTAGTCCTTACTGACTTTCATGGGGCAGCATGCTAAACCACTGGGTGAAGAAGAACTTCATCCGTTGATACTAAGATGCGAGTAACCACATGGGTTAAAATGTTTTCCCTACCATTAAATAAGTGAGAGGACTATTCAAAAATTTAAATCATTCAATCACCTGACCAGTAAGCCAAATCCACACCACTTGCTTCTGAATCAGAGAGGAGGTGGTTAAAGGCATTGCAGTATATAATCCTAACAAATTATCAAGTCACTGTGAATTTCTGAAGTGGGCATACTGCGACTGAGTAATTGATTGTGTTGCATTTTATACAATGTTCTTATTTCAGCAAAGTCTCCAACCGTTAACACCTTCAAATCATATTCCAGTGGATACAATGGGTTAACCCATTGGTTAGACCACTGGTGACAAATGCAAAAATTGGCACAAGTGTTTTGGTTTGGGAATAAATCCACTCTGCTTTTTAAATAAATAAACAATACACAATAATAATAATAAACAGGTGGGAGTAGACTCACACCTGGTAGCATGGATCGTGGACTATCTTACAGACAGACCTCAATATGTGCATCTTGGAACTGCAGGTCTGACATTGTGGTCAGCAACACAGGGGCGCCACAGGGGACTGTACTTTCTCCGGTCCTGTTCAGTCTATATACATCAGACTTCCAATATGACTCGGAGTCCTGCCACGTGCAAAGGTTCGCTGATGACACTGCTATTGTGGGCTGCATGAGGAGTGGGCAGGAGGAGGAGTACAGGAAGCTAATCAAAGACTTTGTTTAATGGTGCTGGTGTTAAGGTGTAATTGGTTTGAGTCGCAAGACCAAGGAGCTGGTGGTATATTTTAGGAGGCCCAGGCCTCTCATGGACCCTGTGATCATCAGAGGTGACTGTGTGCAGAGGGTGCAGACCTATAAATATCTGGGAGTGCAGCTAGATGACAAATTGGACTGGACTGCCAATACTGATGCTCTGTGTAAGAAAGGTTAGAGCCGATTATACTTTCTTAGAAGGTTGGCGTCCTTCAACATCTGCAAGAAGATGCTGCAGATGTTCTACCAGACGGTTGTTGCAAGTGCCCTCTTCTATGCGGTGGTGTGCTGGGGAGGCAGCATAAAGATGAAAGACGCCTCACGCCTGGACAAACTTGTTAAGAAGGCAGGCTCTATTGTAGGAGTAAAGTTGGACAGCTTAACATTTGTGGCAGAGCGATGGGCATTAAGCAAACTCCTGTCAATCATGAAGAATCCACTGCATCCACTGAACAGTGTCATTTCCAGGCAGAGGAGTAGCTTCAGTGACAGACTTTTGTCACTGTCTTGCTCCACTCTTCAATTCCACCCGGGGGAGTAAATGCTAACATTATTCAAAGTTATTGTCTGCTTTTACATGCATTTTTATTACTATTTAATTTAATATTGTTTTGTATCAGTATACTGCTGCTGGATTATGTGAATTTCCCCTTGGGATTAATAAAGTATCTATCTATCTAAATAAAAAGTACTCCTGTCCCCAGGACGGTTTACCATCCCAGAAACGACATAACTTATCCAGCTTGATGTGATACAGTCCAGACAAATTAGAAATTGCAATTTAGGTGGCAACACACTGTGTGTGTCCGTTTTCAACTGATACAAATATTAGGTGAGGAAGACTTTACTACCTGCCCTCTCTTTCATCAGCAATAATGAAACTGATAAACGTTCTTCTATTCATTGATTCTACCAAAAGCAAGATCCAACAAATATTACAGTATATACAAAAGCATCTCTTTGTAAAGCTCTCAGTTTCACAGAAATGTAATTTTAATTAATCTAGAGGCCCATTACCTGATATTTTTGAAGAATGCTAAAGGTTAATTATTACAAATGATAATTTCATATTCTTGAAATGTACCTCACCAATAGCACTATGCTAAGAAAAAAAACCCAAAAGGAATAAACACTAAACAAAAGGTTACAAGTTCAGCTTACCGTTATGATATTTCTAGTTCGAAGAAATCTGTATATTTGTGTTGGTTCTGCAAATGAAGAAAAATCTCCAAGTTAAAATATTATACACACACACACACACACACACATATGTATGTACACGTATACAAAATATACACAAATAAAATACAAGATACTTTCTAAACCATAAACTGCCAAATACAGCTTTAATAGGTCAAGCAGTTTAAAATTCTCTCTTCAACTTCAATGAATAGGCTTACTTACCTTTAATAACAAATTGTCACAAAGTGATTAAAAAAAAAACATTTGCATGAAATAACAATTTCAGTGTAAACATTTAATATTTTAAGGTAATTTTAGTGTATTGCTTTGCTAAATGAAAGAGCTAAAAAAATCCTTCTGCCAAGGTGGCTTTACAACAGAACCCTTGATCAATCAGTATTGCACACTATTGCACTATTTAGATAAAAATGCTACCACTTTATGGAATCCAAATCTTACTTTTAGAATGTAATTTGAGTATGTGTTAAAAAAAATAATAGAAGTTTGTTTATCCTTGCACTAATTTTGCCATCATATATCTGCAGACACAATATACAACATTTTACAGATGTTTGTGCACATCACTTCTAGGTACATGCTTTTCTTTGCTGTATACCTATATTTTTCCATTGTAGTAACAGGTTTTTACACAATTCTCCAGCACACAGAAAAATATATGATTCATAGCCATTTTACACGAGAGCTATTAAACATCCAATACATCAAACCAAACTGGTTTTCATTTATCACTAAAGACTAGAAAATAGCAGCCATACTTCTGATTTTACTTTAGTTATTTGAACAACTCATTTTTAAAGAGGTTATTTAGTGTCTGCAATACTCATTTTAGTTAGCCTTGCCAACTTTACATGGTTGCCGACGCACAATGCCTGAAACAATAAGGTAAAACAAATTAAAAAAAAAAAAAAAATCCCTGTATGACATACTGTATTTGTTTCAGCCATAAAGGGGATGAGAAAAAAACCTGTTTAGTCCCATATATTCTTCTTCGAAAAACTATTCCAATGTACATCACTGACCTGGTGTCTCCAACTTTTAAAAATTACTAAGTCAGATCTCGCATTACCGTACCTATTTTCAAGGCCAAGACTGTCTTTATATTATTTATTTATTTATTTTTTTAATCTAGCCATGGAAATACCTATAGCTTATACTTGTGATTAGTGATTCACAATTAATCTATTTAAAATTGAAAACTCTATTTGAACCGGTACGATTACAACATTAAAAGTAGTGATTTTGTACCAGTAATATATGTGTTGAACCTCCAGTTGCTGTGCACATTTGTATTGGGTTTTGCTTCCAGTCTACTGAACATGAACTATGCATGCATGGAACACACAGAAAAAAAACTGACCAATCAAAAGCCTCCTTAATCAGTGACACTGCCATTTGTTTTGGGCTAATAGCCTAATGAAGTGTGTGCTTTTAGAGACAACAGAATACGTTAATCTGTTTATTCTGCCAATGTGAGTACAACAACGGATGGGGGAAGTTTGTGAATTGGTACCCAAAAACCATCTGTCATTTGGCAGTACTCTGAACGATTGATGTCTCCACAGTAAAATCCAGACAGAGGGAGGTACTGCGCAAAACATGCAAAACTGAAGGTCCTATGCTGCATGGAAAAACAAGTTATATCAACATCACAGACAAGACATACTGTAGAACTCTCCAATGAATGCATTTCAAAAAAGGTATATGCAATTTAAACTTTCGTAGCAAAAACAGCAGCTGGGCCAAATCAAATAATATTGTTGTGCTTATGAGTGGGACATCATACACAAAAATGCTGAGGAGACATAAAATCAGACATTCTCACATACAATATTACTTAGCAAAACATGCTTCCTTTACATCAGCTTAATGATACAGTACATAAAGTGATGAACCTGAAAAGTCACTGCTTGCAAACTTTACATTTCCCAGCAGATCATACAGGTGAAATCGTTGCTCTAGGCTTAAAAGAAGCCTTGGATGTGAGGGGGCTGCGTGAGTAGCATCTTATTTCCGTACCCACAGACAACACATCTAACTTAGTCAAAGAGGTGGAAATAAATCAATGAACCAGATTACAGTTCTTTTCCACAGGCTTTACCTTCTAATTGGAAAGTTTAGGCAAAACGTAACCTATTACATTATTTTGAATAAAAAAATTCTATTGTTTTTATTAAATGGCATCTATAACATTTGTGAATGCATATGCTCTTCTATGCCTTATATATTAAGACTAGCAAAATACCCGCGCTTCGCAGCGGAGAAGTAGTGTGTTAAAGAAGCAATGAAAAAGAAAAGGAAACATTTTGAAAATAACGTAACATGATTGTCAATGTAATTGTTTTGTCACTGTTGTGAGTGATGAGTGTTGCTGTCATATATATTTACACACACATAAACATATATATACATATCTATACATATACACATATATATACACACACACATATATACATACATATATATATCTACATATATACACATACATATACATACACACATACATACATACACACACATATATACACACAAATACATATATATATATACATACACACACACATATATAAACATATATATACATATACATACATATCTACATATATACACACACAGCTATTTCGTATCAGTGCAAGACGCTGCTTGTTAAAATGGATAACTCCCGCTCTTACGTGCAAGTCTGCGTGGATATTATGAACTATCGTATTTGTTCAAGTTCTATTTAAATTTTAAATAGAAGGAATTTTTATTTAGTCGACAGAAATATCTTTGGTAGGAATGGTAAAAACAGACAGGAATATTATTCCTGAATAAATCAACTCAAACCTTAAACAACTTATAATATTTTGCTCTCCATAAAAATATATCCTGTCTAAATTATACAAGTTAGAAATAAAGTAAACTTTAAAAGAACAAACATTCAAATTTCTTTACTCTTATGTAATTTTATATAAAAAATAAACTTAGATTTTAAATATCCCAAAAGATTTTGCTCTCCATAAAAATATATCCTGTCAAAATTATACAAATTCAAATATGAACATGCTGCATAACAAAACCTGGAAATATAAATAAAATGTGTTCCTTTCAGCAATAACAAATCAAATCATTCAGTTGTCTTTGCTCATATGTCATTTTAGAGCTGGACGCCTGGCATCTTTTTTTGGCAACAAGTTCGTTTCTGTTTGGTGTGAGGTTCTGTGTTGTGGAGATTCTCAGGATGGACTGCAGGTGCTCATTAGTGAGGCGACTCCTGTGTGCTGTTTTGTTAGTCTTTATCACTGAGAAGAGCTTCTCACACAGATATGTGCTACCAAACATGCACAAGGTTCGAGCCGCATGTAGACGGACTTTTTTTGTTCTTCAAAGTCACTAAAGCGCCGTGCGCTCAGTTTATCAGCAAAGTGCGTATTTGGGAACACCGTAGTGACGACTTGGTTCAACATTACTTGGCAATAGGGAAAGTGGGGCAAGTTGCACTGGTGCATTTGTGTCTCCCATAAAAGCAGCTTCACTTGAAATCACTTTGTGATTGTGCACGGGTAAAAACGTCCGCTGAAGTGTCAGATTCTTATTTAATTCTTCTGCTTTCTGTATCTTCTGCATTGCATTCAGGTCTTTCAGGTTACCGTGATGTTTTGTCTCATAGTGCCGTCTTAGATTAAATTCTGTAATTACAGCCACATTAGCTCCACAAATGAGACACACGGGTTTAACGGCAATGTCAGTAAACATATACTCAGCCTCCCATCGGTTTTTAAAGGCTCTATTTTCAGAATCAACTTTTCTCTTAAGCATCGTGTGGGCTAGCTTCGCAATAACTTGCAAGCTAGACTTGATTAACGCGGTAAGTGTTCAGCAAGGCAGGTGAAGCGCTGCATTATGGGATCTGTAGTTTATTGTGTTACCAGCGCTTCATATACCCGGGCCATTAATAACAATAATACAGTATATAAAATGATCTCGCGGGCCGGATATAATTACACGCCGGGCCGGATGTGGCCCGTGGCCCTTGAATTTGACACATATGGACTAAATAGAACTTGAAAAAGATATATTTTTTCGTACATTGAGCCCGCGTGCTAATGTGGTTTTGCCTGCATGCCTCAATAAGTGACCCTCCCCTCGCTCTTACTTTTTTACCGTTCATCTAATGCAGAGGTCACTAACAGGCGGACCTCGGTCCGCATCCGGACCGCAAAGCTGTCTCATACGGACCTTGACTTACAGCCAAAACAAAAGGTTATCATTTAAACATGATGGGGCGCTTCTATTTTTACCCGGCGCAGCTTTTGTAATCTTTACGGTAATGGTGAGGAAATACACAGACCAATAGTATACGCGCTAAGCCATTTCACGTGATACCTCTCATCCAATCAAGTCTGCGGATTCTAGTCGGTGAACGTTGTTTTACGAATCCATGTACGCAAACAGAGGAGGGATTTTTCAGAGATACGGTCGAAAAGAAGAAAGATAGTGAAACGTGTGTTAGAGGCAAGGTCAGGAACCGAAACGTTCGAAAGAAATGTAGCGATAAAAATAAAGACTACTGAGAGATACTGTGAGACTGTGCTGGATAAAGAAGAGACGAGTGACACGGCGAAAGGGACAGAAATATACGGAGCAAATGGCGCTCTCTAAAAGAAGGAAAGTGGACAGCGAAAATAGGGTATTTAATCCAGAATGGACAAACTCATTTCTGTTCATACTTCCCACTGGAAACACTAAACCTGTGTGTCTCATATGTTCAGAAACTGTGGCACTTGTAAAAAGTGCCAATGTGAAACGACATTATGAGACGAAGCATAAAGATTTTGAACGAACATACCCATTTGCAGTCATACATAAATGTTCAGTTCTGTGTTTGAAAATAAATATTGTCAAAAGGATTATGAATTGTACTAAACTAATTTGATTTGAAAGTCTAGTATTAATTACATGCAGATGTTAATACAACTACTAGGCTACTTAAATAGACATGATACTAAATAGTTAGACAACATGATCTTCAGACGGACCGGACCTTTGCTTCAAGAAATTTTCTCTGACTGGACCTCGATAGATTTTAGTTGAAGACCCCTGATCTAATGAATACACTGAGTATGGCTTTACCAAAACAATCATTGATTGCGAATAAAGTATTCATTATTCGAGTATGTAGATCAGGGTATATATATATATATATATATACATATATATATACCCGCGTATCGCAGCGGAGACGTAGTGTGTTAAATAAGCTATGAAAAAGATTCGTTTCTTACTGCATCAATAAACAGCTCGTCTTCTTCTTTATCTGAGACCTGACACACTGCATGCACGGGTTTTTTTTTTTTAAACACTGTCTTCCTTTAGTGGGACATTCACTTTTTCCACCGTGTGCTTTGTTTCTGCAGTAGCTGTACTTATTACATACTTATCTTGTATGTATCAGACGCTTCATATTTTTTTGCTGCCTTTTCAATTGTGTAATTCGGTTTTTGTTCAGCGCTCTTCGGAACTCTTGCTTTTTGTCTGTGCACTGCGTCAGTTCACGTGAGCCGCTCGGTGTTCTTGCATCGAAGTTTCCCAGCTGTGCTGTTGCCATGTCGTGCTATGTCCATGGCTGTATCTAATGCTACCGAAGTCCCGGTACTTAAAACTTTCTCTCGCAGTTTCGCCGAGTTTGTGCCAAACACCACCCTGACTATCTCATCTTCTTCTCCATAAGCACAGTCCTACACCCGTGAATATTTACCCGTGGCAGATTGCTATTGGATTGCCGCTGACGGACGGCCTTATATGGGCAGGCACTAAATTACAAACGCCAGCGGCAGCCTGTCTATGAACTTAATTTAAAGTGTAGGTTTACACTGTGCTTTGTTTCCGAAGTAGCAGAACTCATGAATATGGTTGTATATATCACTCGCTCGCTTCTTATTGTTTCGCTACCTTCTCAATTATATAATGCATGTTTTCTTCAGCGCTTTTTGGGGCTCTTCCTGGTTTTCTACGTACTGCGTGATTACGTGGGAGGCGTGATTATGTCAAACTCCGCCCCCACGGGTTTCAAGCTCATCTCCATTACAGTAAATGGAGAAAAAACAGCTTCCAGTTATGACCATTACGTGTAGAATTTCGAAATGAAACCTGCCCAACTTTTGTAAGGAAGCTGTAAGGAATAAGCCTTCCAAATTTCAGCCTTCTACCTACACGGGAAGTTGGAGAATTAGTGATGAGTCAGTCAGTGAGTGAGTGAGTGAGTGAGTGAGTGAGTGAGTGAGTGAGTGAGT
>JANRMT010062846.1:23871484-23905069 GCA_026402145.1 Polypterus bichir lapradei | reverse complement strand
AGTGAGTGAGTGAGTGAGTGAGTGAGTGAGTGAGTGAGTGAGTGAGTGAGTGAGTGCTTTGCCGTTTATTAGTATAGATCGGAATGCAATGTGATAGCCACATATAAATTTATCACCTTAGCAACAGGATAGACATTAATATGTTTACTGTGGAGTGCATACACACTATTACATTTATTCTACAAACAAGGTTTAACTTTAAATATGTATTTAATTCATCTAGAATTGTTTCTTTATAGTCACACTTTTACTAGATAATTCTATAAAATATTACGCACGCATTGACATTGTTAGTAACATGAAAGAAAATACTGGTTCACTGCTTTTCATTTTACTTAAAATTAATACATAAATGGTATTAGCTTGGGCTGCAACGATTAGTCGACGTAATCGACGACATCGACTACAAAAAAATCGTTAACGCTGATTTTTTTTTTTTTTTATTGTCGACATGTCAAACAAAACCTTAAATAGAGGCTCCAGTCACAAAGAACGCCATTGGTTTTTGTAACTGAAATGTACTACATGAACGTCTGGGGGCAGTATCGTTTGTTATTGTTTGTCAAGACGCACACAGTCCTACCAACGCAAGCATCCTGGAGCTGTGATGCTGCCGTATCTCAAGAGATTTTAGAGAGTAAAGTTAGAGTCATGTGTTATCGTTGATGTTTGTACTATAGTGTGTATATCAAAGTTTCGACAATGATAGTTAACCCTTAAACCGACACGTACTTGGGGGTTAATGCACCCCTGGATGCCAAATATTTTTTAGCTTCACTTTAAGTAAACATCACAATTCACAAAGAAAATGTGAAATTTTAACGGAACCTGTATTTTCTTCATGCAAAGAGCATCACAATTACTGCAAATGAACTGTAAAAACTATTAAAAAAAAAAAATACTGCAACAGTCTATTACTATATGTTCAATATGCAACTGAAGTCATCGATGAAATTCAGTATATCAACCAAGCCAAATGCGCTTGAACTGGCTGCAACACAAAGGGGTAAAAGCCGATTATTGCAGGCTCGTCTAGTGCAGCTGCTGAATCCCAGAGACAGTGTTGCTGCAGTTCTGCCGAGGCCGGCAGTGGTCGTGAGCTGGCTGCTCAACGAATATACGGCACTGACTGATCAGCTCCAGTGTGCTGGCAAATTGCAGTTGCGGAGCTCAATGAATTTACGTTGCCAAATATATGTCGCCGGATATATTCGGCTTCGGTGTGCTTCTAAATTGCACTGGAAACAGATTCTAGCTGGTTGTGGCGTTCAACAAATGTACTTTTCCCGAATATACTCAGCTCCTGTGTGCTGGCAGCAATTACCTTGTTACGTATTTTAGTCTGTTATTTTTTTATTTTGGCATAATATAGTACATGATGTGATAAACTACAACACTTTTCTTTCAGAGTGTGATAATTAAAAACATCTTTCTCTGTCTGCAAAATCATTCTTATGTATTCCTGCTACCTCTACTTCCTCTGAGCGTCTCTTCTCAGCAGCTGGGAACATTGTCTCAAAGGAGAGAGCCAGCCTCATTTAAGTTAAATGCACTTTTTGTGTTTGAAGACTATGTGCACTTTAGTTTGTATTGTTTATTGTATTTCTTTATTGTGATGTTCACACTAATATTAAAAACATCTGATTATTTTCAAATTCATATGTTTCACTGGTTATTTTAATTTGATTATTATTAATTTTAATCGTGTTAATGTAGAGACATCAGGGTGACATTCACAGGTAGACAGACGTGAGCAGATGAGGTAAGACATGCACTGGAGCCCACAACAGGATGTGCAACCACAGGTCGCAGGCATCAAAATAGTCAGACATGAAATCGTGACTAATTGAAAAAAAATTGAACGATTAGTTGACTACCAAAATAATCATTAGTTGCAGCCCTAGTATTAGCTATTTAAAGTTTAACATTAAAAAAATACATCATAGAAAGGAATTTGGTCATTCTCTGGCCCTAGAAGTTCAATAATTTGTTACTTAAAAAAAACTGGGTTGATAACTACCGGCAAATATCATCTTAGTGTGATTATGCCATTTGCTTTTCTCCTTGAAGTTGCAATGCAAAACTTCAATACTTGCATATCACAGTTTAAATTGCAATATCTTTTAAAATAATCGCAACAGGACTTTTTTGATAAACCTGTGTAGTTCTTTGTGATTGTTTAATATTTTGTTTTGGATGTTAAATTTGTAGTTTCCTGATAAACACACTTATTTTTATAACTTTTGAGAACCGTGTTCAACTGCTTTGAGCAATCATGAGTGATTTTGACTGGGCTTCTTAAGTATATTACACATAGAAAGATGCAGCATGCCTGGCTCTGCTTTCTATCATCCAGTGCCACCATTTATGTGATGGGCTGTTTCAATGGCTGAAATCTTTCAAAACGTGCAGTTTTCATGCATGTCTTAAGGAAATCACATGTGTGATTAGCATTTCATGCTTTAGAGAGGTTCTGTGAGTAAAACAGTAAAAACTGTACATACAGTTACAAATATGCAGGTAACCTACATTAAAATATGCTTATATTGAGAAAATCTGAACCTAGATATTTCGCTAAATTGATAACCCCATTTTATACGAAAAACTTTATAGTATTAAAAACAGACTCAAAAATAATAAAGCTGCAAGCTTCTTTCTTCCAAGCACAGATGTAAAGAAAATGCACCAAAACTGACAACTGATATTAACCGCTCACATGTACAGGAGTCCGCACTATAAACTGTTTTTCATATGCAGCACTCATGATTTGTAACAATGCCTTTGTTTTCATCTTTTACAACCTACTAATAATTTTTTGACCTTGAAATCAAACTGGAATATTTTAAACTGAACACATTTAATATATTTTTTCATCCATCCATCCATCCTCTTCCGCTTATCCGGGGTCAGGTCGTAGGGGCAGCAGCTTGAGCAGAGAGGCCCAGACGTCCCTCTCCCTGGCCACTTCTTCTAGCTCTTCCGGGAGAACCCCAAGGTGTTCCCAGGCCAGCCGGGAGACAGTCCCTCCAGCGTGTCCTGGGTCTTCCCCGGGGCCTCCTCCCGGTTGGACATGCCCGGAACACCTCACCAGGGAGGTATCCAGGAGGCATCTGGATCAGATGCCCGAGCCACTTCATCCGACTCCTCTCGATGCGGAGGAGTAGCGGCTCTACTCTGAGCCCCTTCCAGATGACTGAGCTTCTCAACCTGTCTTTAAGGGAAAGCCCAGACACCCTGTGGAGGAAACATTTCAGCCACTTGTATTCGCAATCTCGTTCTTTCGGTCACTACCCATAGCTCATGACCATAGATGAGGGTAGGAACGTAGATCGACTGGTAAATTGAGAGCTTTGCCTTACGGCTCAGCTCTTTTTTCACCACGACAGACTGATGCAGAGCCCGCATCACTGCAGATGCCACACTGATCCGCCTGTCGATCTCACGGTCCATTCTTCCCTCACTCATGAGCAAGAACACGAGATACTTGAACTCCTCCACTTGGGGCAGGATCTCCCCCAACCCTGAGATGGTACTCCACCCTTTTCCGGCTGAGGACCATGGTCTCGGATTTGGAGATGTGGATTCTCGTCCCTGCTGCTTCACACTCAGCTGCGAACCGATCCAGAGAGAGCTGAAGATCACGGCCTGATGAAGCAAACAGGACAACATCTGCAAAAAGCAGTGACCCAATCCTGAGTCCACCAAACCGGACCCCTTCAACACCCTGGCTGTGCCTAGAAATTCTGTCCATAAAAGTTATGAACAGAATCGGTGACAAAGAGCAGCCCTGGCGGAGTCCAACTCTCGCTGGAAACGGGCTCGACTTACTGCTGGTAATGCGGACCAAGCTCTGACACTGGTTGTACAGGGACCGAACAGCTCTTATCAGGGGGTCTGGTACCCCATACTCCCGGAGCACCCCCCACAGGATTCCCCGAGGGGACACGGTCCAACGCCTTTTCCAAGTCCACAAAACACATGTAGACTGGTTGGGCAAACTCCCATGCACCCTCTAGGATTCTGCTAAGGGTGTAGAGCTGGTCCACTGTTCCACGACCAGGACAAAAACCACACTGTTCCTCCTGAATCCGAGGTTCGACTATCCGACGGACCCTCCTCTCCAGAACCCCTGAATAGACTTTTCCAGGGAGGCTGAGGAGTGTGATCCCTCTGTAGTTGGAACACTCCCTCCGGCCCCCCTTTTTAAAGAGGGGGACCACCACCCCGGTCTGCCAATCCAGAGGCACTGTCCCCGATGTCCATGCGATGTTGCAGAGACGTGTCAACCAAGACAGTCCTACAACGATCAGAGCCTTGAGGATCTCCAGGCGTATCTCATCCACCCCTGGGGCCCTGCCACCAAGGAGTTTTTTGACCACCTCGGTGACCTCAGTCCCAGAGATGGGAGAGCCCATCTCCGAGTCCCCGGGCTCTGCTTCCTCATTAGAAGGCAAGCTAGTGGGATTGAGGAGGTCTTCGAAGTACTCTCCCCACCGACCCACAACGTCCCGAGTCAAGGTCAGCAGCACACCATCCCCACCAGATACGGTGTTGACACTGCACTGCTTCCCCCTCCCGAGACGCCGGACCAGAATCTCCTCGAAGCTGTCCGAAAGTCACTCTCCATGGCCTCCCCAAATTCCTCCCATGCCCGAGTTTTTGCCTCAGCAACCACCGAAGCCGCATTCCGCTTGGCCTGCCGGTACCTATCAGCTGCCTTCAGAGACCCACAGGACAAAAAGGTCCTATAGGACTCCTTCAGCTTGACGGCATCCCTCACCGCCGGTGTCCACCAACGGGTTCGGGGATTGCCGCCACGACAGGCACCAACCACCTAACAGCCACAGCTCCAGTCAGCCGCCTCAACAATAGAGGCATGGAACATGGCCCATTCGGACTCAATGTCCCCCATTTTTCATGATTATAAAATTTAAATATACATATTATAAATGTGAGCTGAATTCCGAAAAGGAAGATTTCAAGAGAAGACAATCTTGGTGTTCCTACTCATCCTTTTCTTAAAATTAAAATAAAGTCTGTGTCAATAACCTATAGCAATGATAAATACTCTATGCATCCAAATTCAGAAGAATTACTTCTTTAACTGTCATTATTTAACTTATGTATTTAAAACATTTAAATAATTAAAAATTGAACTGCACTAAAACAGCACTGGTTTCGATGTTAAAAAAAATGTAATTACAAGGAAAATGAGTAATCTCCAGATTAATTTTTTTCTTTTTAATTGGAGAAATGGTCTTAGTATACATCATTTCACTATATGTCACACTTTTGTCCATATCAGAGGCACACAGTGGAGATCAAATATGTTATAAACACAAAGACATGAAAGTTAAACAATGGTGTAAACCCTTTTTGTAGAAGAAAAGAGGAACTGATAATTTTAATAATGAATGATAATTAGTTTTTCGATATCCATGAAAGTCAGAAATGCAAGAGAGTTCTGTATATCACTTTGTTATAGATGAATAGATTTTAAACATCTGCAAAAAGAAAAAAGACCCAAAAGGTGTATTGTTTTTATTTACATTAAATCAGTTTTATTTCCTTCCTTCAACTGCCGCGTGATCAAGTATATTATACAGAACGCCACGTAGTTTATAGAAAGCCATGTAGTTCACTTGTTTCTTTTTTACACTATTTCAAATATGACAACATACAAGGTTATGATCTAATCCATAGTGATTAAAGCCATCTACAACACTACAATGCTTCATTTCTAATTGGGTACTTCAGGAGTTTTAATTTTAAAGAAAACTGATGTGGGAGTGACATGTTTCTGCAAACCTATACCAAACTACATCCCCAACTTCAAGTCACAAAAACTAAGAAGAACTTACCAGCAATTAAGCAACAGGAAGCTGAAAGATTTGAGGAGTTGCAACCCAGGTCCTCTAGTTCAGGAGGCCATTTATGTGGATTTTTTTTTCTTAAAACTTGTTTCATTGGTTGCGTTAAACTATTATTGCAGTACTTAATATCTGCCAGAAAGTTCACAAACTGTACTATTTAAAATATTTTCTTTATAATATAGTCTTGCACCTTCCTATACTGAAAGACAACACAGTGATAGACTCAAAGATGTAGTAAGCTCTCTTTCTCAGAGGTGGGGGTTGATTTGTTTTCAATCCTATTTTTGTAAAAATTGATCTATTTGTATGGAATGTTGTGTGATTACAAAAAAATCAATAAAAAAAAGATGTAGTAAGCTATCTTCACAAGTAATGCTACCCCTTTGTCTAATCAGAATTACATTCTCATCCAAAATATAATCGGACTAGACAGATAATGAACTTGCCTTCTGGGTACACTGGTGGGAGACCCCCCTGGAAGGGTGAAAAGGCTCTTGGCCAGACTGGAGGTGGACCTAGTTGTCATTGTCCACGTGGAACAAATGACATACATAAGGACAGTCTGTCAGTTCTACAATCTAAATGGAAAGACTTAGGTACGAGGCTGCCAAGGAGGTCTTCTCTGAAGCTCCGTCTGTGCCACGCACCAGTACAGGTAAGACTGAGGAGATCAGAAGGCTTAGTGTGTGGCTCAAATCTTGGTGTAGGCGTATGGGGCATTTGGACTCCTTTAGGAAGGGATGGGACCTGTTCTGCCATGATGGGTCACATCTGAACTGGAAGGGCACCAATGTGTTAGGGAGGCATATGAGTAGGCTAGTCGAGGACTGTTTAAACTAGGGAAACTTGGGAGCGCAGGGAGTTTTGGATAGGTCAGGTTTAGAAACGTACAAGGAGAAAAACAGTGTAAAAATAAAAATGAATAGTCATGTAAATTCTAACCCAACATTTAAATCTAAAACAAGTAACACACTAAAAATAGCTTGCCTTAATACTAGAAGTACCAAAAATAAAACACGCAAGTTGGAGTTGTATGTAGAGGAGCATAATTATGATATTACCGCAATAGTGGAAACCTGGCAAAATAATGACTGGGAGGAATATAACAGAGGGATACACATTATGAGGATGGACAGACAGAACAGAATGGGAGGTGGGGGTTGCTATTTATGTCAAATAGAATTTAAATGTGAGTCCTCTTCAGTTGAATGATGAACCCATCTTAGTAAGAACATGTGTCATTGCCTGAAACGCATTAGGGAAAGAGGTCTTACTTTAGGATTGTGTTGTAGATCACCCAATGCAGGCAGTAACTTCAACTCATGTCTTTTTAGTTATATTAAAAAGGCAAGCTTACACAGGGGTATTGTATTCATGGGGGACTAACTACCCAAATATTAACTGGGATAACCTTGCAAATAGCAGAGCACGAGAGCAGGAGGTTTTTAGAAGTAATCAGTGACCGTTTTTTAATCATCAAGCAGGATGAAGCCCATCTAGATTTATTATTTTGTAACAATCAGAATAGAATTGAGGGCATAGAGGTGACTGAACAACTAGGGTCAAGTGACCATAATATAATAACGATTTAGATAGGAATATAAGTAACAAGCTGGTTAAATGTGCAGATGATATAGGTAGATGGATCTGGCAAATAATTTAGAATCAGTTGAATCATGACATTACAGCATACAGGCTAGGGGAAATTTGTGGCAGATAAAATTTAATGTCCGTAAACGTAAAGTATTACACGTAGGAAATAAAAATGTTAGGTTTAAATATACAATTGGGGGTCTGAAAATCAAAACGTACACCTCACAAGGAGGATGATTTAGGAGTCATAGTGGACTCTACACCATCAACTTCTACACAGCGTTCAGAATCTATTAAGAAAGCTGACAGAATGTTAGGTTATATAGCACCTTGATGTGTACAGGACAAGTCCAAGGAGGTTTATACACAAGCTTTATAACGCAGTGGTGAGGCCTCATCTGGTGTACTGTGTGCAGTTTTGGTCACCTAGCTACTAATAGGACATAGCAGAGATAGAAAAAGTCTAGAGAGGAAGGGGGGATGAATTATAAGGAAAGATTAAAAGAGCGGAGCCTTCTCAGTTTAAGCAAAATATGTTTGAGAGGAGATATGATTGAAATGTTTAAAATTATGAAGGGAATTAGTACAGTGGATCGAGACTGTTATTTTAAAATGTGTTCATCAAGAACATGGGGACACAGTTGTAAACTTAAGGGTAGATTTCGCACACACATTAGGAAGTGTTTCTTTAAACAGAATGATAGACACTTGCACGAAGCTACCAAGTAATGTGGCAGACAGTAGGACTTTAGAGACTATCAAAACTAGACTTTAGATTTATTTACTTGCGTACCAATTCATTGTTACACCATCATCCACTAATGAAAAACATCTGATTTTTTTCTGCCATCTGGTATTCTCCATCTTTCACTTGCTCAAGCGCTACTGGGCACTAACATCAAATACTACCACACTAATGAGGTTTTGTAGAAGTTGTAGATTTAATTTAGGTATTCCTCTCCCACTTTCTTGCTTCCTGGCCACTTTTTGTATTGTTAAGTTGCATAGCATTTGTCTGTGCAACATGGATGTGAACATGAGCTAGTGGTAAATTTATTAAAACCTCAGGTACAAGGTTAGCTTAGATAGGAAAATTGATTAAGGTGTGTGTTTAAGACCCTACTGTGTACCTTTACACTATGCTCCTACACCAATTAATTATGTCAAACCCCTTACCTAAGGCACAGGCATTTACAACAACAATACAAATTTACACTAAACTGAAAGCAATACATCCCACTTAGAATCACACTACTTTCAGGTAAACAAGAACTCCTCACAATATGTTTTGCAAGTGTTTCCTAAAGGCTTTCGGCGCGAAAAAGGAGACTACAAGAACATTGATCCCATATATTTCAATGGTCAAATATATATCACTATTATACATATAATATACATGCAAAAAAGCACAAAATAAAGAATTTAAATTTTGACTAACAGGCAAAATTCACTTAACCTATTAGTCAAAAATCTATAAATGGGCTCAAAACATGACATGGCTTCCATGCAAAAAAAAAAAAAAACCAATGGCAAACAGCAACAGGAAAAGAAAGCAACACTTCAAAAATGGAAAGTTAAAACCACCTACTGGGGTTATGACAAAAAAAAAAAAAAAAAAATGAAGTGTGGGTTTCCAAGGGTCATGGATGTCAAGGAGAGTACAGACACTGGAATGGCACATTCTGCATGCCCAGTGATCCCCTGCTATACTGCAGTTCAGCTATCGCACCCCCACTACATCACGGATTTATTACTACTACTACTACTACTAGGGGTCTCCGCCCCCTGCTCGCTTCGCTCACCCACCCTGGGTTTGGTTTACCGGATATACAAGTTAAAGAGACTTATTTTTATGGGAATTGTTACATATGCATTATTTTCATTTTTACTTTAGTAAACTTTAGTAAAAACAATATTTGTTGTTTATTTCTTGCCCCGGGCGTGGTTAAATCTCTTTCTTGCTGGACTTATAACGCTGCTCACGCTGTGAAGGGGGGGTCTGATCGCACACTAAAGAGATCCGATCAGTTCAGCTGGTGTCTTGCTGCTGCTGGCCAGCTGTGTTGTGCTTGTCGCGTTATGGGTAAATCACTTAAAAGCCTGTACAGCAGCTGTCCTTTTGCCACTGGTTGAGGGCTGAACGCACGCTAAAGAGAAATGCTCAGATCATCTGCTGGCTTGCTGCATGTTCCGCTTGTCATTTTAACAGCTGGGAGTACCTGAAGTTTGTCTTGCAAAATCATTCCAACAACTGCTAGGTTAGATGTCAGTGAACTTGTTTTAAATTGTAAGTAGGGCGTGACATGCAAAAGTCACCGTCTCACAGGTTTTGCTTCCTAAGGTTGTAATGTCTAGTTTTGCGTCTCGTCAAAGTGTCTCTCCGAGATGATCTGGTCTTGATCGCTTCGCTTAACCCCCAAGAGGTGCGCTACGCTCCTGCCACTTCGCGTCTCTGCCACTCACGTTGTGAAGGGGGGAGCTGGAAGCACGCAAAGCAGAAGTGGACATATCAGCTACTGGCTTTGTGCTGCTTCTGCCAAGATGCCTGTTCTGCTTGTCTATTAATCGCGTTTAAAAGCATCATTTAAAAGCCTGTACATCAGCTGTTTTTCTGTCTCACTACCTTGTCTTGTGTGACATCAAAATGTCTCCCGCGGGATGTCAAATTTTCTTCTGAGAAGATCAAGCCTCATCTCCCTGCCAAGATTTTTTTTTTTTTTTTTTAAAATAGAGAGATGTTACTCATATCCTTAGCCCAACATCCACATATCATATGTGTTTACAAAGTGTGTTTTAATATGTTTACATGTGTTTAAAGCAGGGGTATTTTAAGGCTTTCTATATCGTGGATTTTTACCTATCGTTGATGGGTCTGGAACGTAACTTCAGCGATAGGCAGGAGATCACTGTACAACAGAATCACAATCCACTTTACTAACCAGGTACACAAATGTTTACCAGGAATTTGTCTCGATAGTATTAGTACAACATATAAGGACAACACAGAATACAAAAGATAAGATAAAATAAAAAATGATGCAACATGCAAGGGCAAAAAAAAAAAAAAAAAAAAAAAAAAAAAAAACTAGAAAAAGACAGCAAGATTAAACTGTCCAGACAATCTAGTGTGCTGGTTTGGTGTGGGGGTCGGAGAGAAGAACCATTTAGGTAAAAAGTTGTTTTAGCTTTCACTGCTCAAAGACACTTGCCAACGGGAAGCCTCTGGAACAGGTGATGTCCTGGGCAAGTCTGATCAGCAATGATCTTTGGGCCCTCTTTCTTACCCTGGACCCATATACTGTAGAACTTCAATATGTGGTAAGTTAAAGCTTATGATCCTTTCACAGGCTTTGATGATGTGTTGCAAATTGGCCTGAGCCATAACAAAGGTACCCCAACACCAGACAGTTCCATCATGAAGTCCATTCTGACCTCATCTGTATGTGTTTAATTGGACTAATACTGCTTTCAGGATATTGAATTTCTTCAGCCGACGCAAAAAGAACATTTTCTGATGGGCTTTCTTAATAATGCATGTGATGTTATTGTCCCACTTAAGGTTGAGTGCCAGAAACTTAAATACTCCGGTCATCCCAACGGTTAAGCCATTTATATCAAGTAATAGGTGAGCAGGTGACGGTTTCCTGAAATCTACGATTATCTCCTCTGTTTTTTTGAATGTTACGGCCCAAATTATTATGGCTGCATCACAATGTCAAGATTTTCCACCTTGCCTGGATGTGGACATCATTGTTTGAAATGAGACCTATTAGTGTTAGTTACATTTGCAGATGACCTTTTTGAGGACTAATTTTTCCCCATTTTGGCCCCAAGCAATATTTTTCCAAAAAAATAATTTTCCTTAAAAACACACAAAGCAATGGTTTCACACATAAATTCACATAAAATATTTATTTATGACAAATATCACTATGTTCCACGAGTCTCTACAATATATGAATTCACATTCCCATTTCTTAGCATAGTTCTGCAAGGTATGGTAACATTTGAAGCAGCCAATAGCGTGCACAGCACGTTAAAACTTCTTGCAGTATGTGTTACACCGGTGCAGCTGTTTCAGGCATCACTGCGTGCATATGACACAATCTGGTTTGGATGTCACATCATTGAAAGTGGCAGTCAACAAAGTTTTGCCAGCTTTTACAGCTGGTTACCGCCCTCTACCACTGGATGCTGATATCGGACTTCATCCATATATGTACGACTAGGGATTTTCCGATCAGGTTTGTTTGAAGGCTAACACCATTCACCAATTTAATGTTACTTGATCTGCCAATTCTGATTTTGTTTTTTTCGTTATCCCTTTTTAAAAAAAACCAACAACTTTACACTAATCTCCTGCACAACCAGACAAACAGAAGTTTCATGTCCTATATTAAAGTGCATTTTATAATGTTTATAATTAAACTATAGACTACAGGTGTTAACTTTATTTTTTTTTACAAAACTAAACTGTAGACTGATAAAAAAAATTTCCTTAAAATGTATAATTTAATAAAAAGGTACAAAAATATTTATCCACAATACATATGGCATCAAAAAATAAAATGCTTCTCATAATTACTAGCTGTCATATTGTTTAATTTTTTCTTTAATGTGTGGGAATATATATATTTTTTTTGTTTAAGAAATGGTGAAAAGTACTTTTTTGATTAATTGATATTGGCAATTAAACTCTACTTAAATGTAAATATACATACATGCACGTATATATTTTTATCATTCTAAATCATTAATCACACTACAGTTTTTTGCTATTAAAGAATACATTTACTATATTTAGACAGGTGTTTTTTCTTCAGTGTATCACCTAGAGATTTGTAATTCTTCAAGTGTAATTATAAAATATGAATTAACATTAATTTAGTACTTGCTTCTTACCAAAACTTGTGCTACATGGCACAAAGCAAAAAATAAATGAACTCTGTATAAATCTTTAAAGAACAAAAACAGGCCTATTGTTTACTAAGTAGCAATTTCAAATTCATCTTTAATTTTTTCTTTTTCCAATTAAAAGTTTGCAGCTCCTCCACACTTGGTTTTGTTGCAAAGTTTGGTATAGCGTGAAGTCAGGCAAGTCCAATGAAGAGTCAGGAATAGTGTAAGTCAGCCACGTTTCAGTAATGCACAGATTAGATAAGAAAAGAAAAGTCACTTTGATTAACAAAGTTGTAAGATCCATGGATGCTGTTACAATATTTGGAGTCACATCAGGTGGCAAACTCCCAACAATATTCAGAAGCTCTTCCTGTTTATGTGTTACACAATTTTGCATGGCGACAATGAATTGAACAGGAAAAGACAAAGACAAGCACCAAACCACCATGGTTGCCTTCCTTGGTGCCATCTTTAAATTAACATGTATCACTGGGTATGTGGAATTTTCCTCTGCTCAGCCATGGTTGGGGGACTCAACACAAAAGTAAGCAAGTATTCAAGAAGACGATACCCACTGTCAAGTAACCAGCCACCAGAAAATGCACCATCAATTGCCATTGGACACACTCCAGAGATGGACTAGAGAACCATCATGTATACTCCCAGGCCGCTTGACCATAGCATCTGTAAAAAGTCCCTGATGGCCAGTTATGCATCACATTGACATTTGGTGCCGATAACCCTTTTTGACAAGTATAGATGGGATTAAAGATACTCCGAGTATGACTAGGGATGAGCATTCCATCCATGGTACAATCAGTGCCAGGTATGCCTACAATGGCATGAAAACCAGTTTTAGTGTATTGCAAGAAATATTTACCTGCTTGGTTGTTTAGATACAATTAGTTGCATTTCTTTTGTTTTTCCAATTGGAGCATAAGCAGGTGAAGTGACTTGCTCATAACCGCACAGTGTCATTGGCATGATTTGAACCCACAGCCTGAGGGCTGTTTTGCATGTATAGTACAACAGTAATCTGGTCACTGCATGCACAGTGTTGAATACAGCAGCTTTGTGGACAGTATGTTCATCATCGGAGGAGTGTAGGAATCCAGAGGTGGCATAAATGGGAGAGCTGGTAGAAGCTGCACAGTGCAACAGAGAGCAAAATTACAATGTGTGTTATCGAAACATCAAGCAGGAACTGCGGTATAGCGGTTAAGGCAGAGATTTTGGTTGTGAATTCAAATCCTGCTAACACCACCTTGGATATAGTAAATATGTAAATCCAAAAAAATAAAATGCAATTTCTTCTGCACCAGATCAAAGAGGGGGTTTTCTCATCCTTGTTAGTTGTTCATTGCAGAGATGGTCCACGAGGTTCACGTCCACCCACAACTTGGCTTCATGAGTGGCACAGTCACAAATGGCACCTCTGGGTTGCTACTGGTTGTCCAGTAGGGAGGTATAAGAAACATATGGTTACAGGAAGCGACTGATTTCAGTTATTGTTTCTAAAGGGTGTGCTACCAAATATTGAGTGTGCCAATAATTTTTGCTCAGTCCATTTCTGGAAGTGTGTGTAATATCAGATTTGACTTTTTTTCCTTAACTTTGTGTTGTTCCAATGAAAACAAAAGAAATAAATGTGTATACCAAAACATTTGTAATTGAAACAATGTTCTGGGAGAAGTGGTGCATTTTTCTAAAAGAGGTAGCCAATATTTTTGGCCGTGACTATAATGAATGTGTTTTGTATTATATATACACAAACACACACACACACACACACACACACACTGTATACACAAATTTAAACAACAAGTGGGCTTGCTCACTCAATACCAAACAAGATTAGTACTACTTTAGTTATAAAGGGTTTTGGGAAACAAATTAACAAACGATCATAAGTACAAAATAACTAAGTACTTAGCATTATGAAGTTTTCGAAAGGCATCTCTATACAAAAAAAAAAAAAAAAAAAAAAAAAAAAAAGCAAAACCTGGGGTTAGCTTCGTTTGTACGAATGGGGACAATACTAAGAATGCTCACTGGATGTGTTTTGGACCCCTCAAACAAAAGAGAAGCTTACCTGTCTGAGGTCTCACATTAAACCCTCCCTACAGCACAAACTCCGTTAAACAAGATATTGGCTGCCACAAAAAGGGACATGCACAACTGCGCTGGAAGGTCTGAACTAAGTTGGTAAATTAGACATAATCAGCAATTTTCAGTTGTTTAAGTTAACGTGGTCCGGCAATGAGACTGGCATCTGCGCTTGGCAAGTCCGACATACCCAACAACTAGAAGCATTGTGTAATGTGACGTCAGCTTAAGTGTTACTGAAAGGACTAATGAGGTAATGTCAAAGATACTACAAACCACCTATGGTCAAAGGTTACTTATTAGCACAATTTCACATAGCAATTACCACACTTAAGGTATAATAAAATTCTAATACATTGTTGAATTTAGATTTCAAAACCACAGAGTTCTGTCAGTAATTCATAATAACCCCTTGGTCATGAGGGAAGTAAAACAGCAGGCAGCATAAAGGGTGCATATTAAAAGCGGCATGGAATTAAAGGATTTCAATGCCCAGAAGTGGGCTCTCCAAGATGACAAAGAGAATACAGATTGTACATCACCGATAAAATTGGACTGGGAACAAACTGAATTTGAAGATTCAAGCAAGAGAAAGGGATCACAGGAAGCAAACAGCAGCAGAAAAGGAAAAACAGCACTGAAATAAAAGTTGATATTGCCATACAGGGTTCATCAAGTTCAATCCTGGACGGTAAAAGTGGCTGCAGATCTTTATTTCAAATCCAAACAATTATATAGAAGACAATCCTTTCAAATAAACATATTTACAATTGTCTGTAGTGCTTTCTTTCCACCATGTTAACTCCCTTTTATACAGAAGATTCACCTTTTCTGTCATTGTCACCCAAATGATTTGTGAACCACAGTAGTTTAATAATTAGTCTTTCACTTTCTCTTCATTTCTGACAGTTTCTTACTTCACAACTAGCACAAACAGTTTTAAATGGGACCAAGTTGTATCACTTTTTCCCTAGCTTAGTACTAGGAGTCCACTGTTCATTCAAAAAAAGAGCAGCACCCTGAGATTTACATTTGCAGCATAGTAAATTTACAGTATTTGTATTAGCCATAGCATTAAATGTTTAAATTTTTCAATCTCCTGTTAATTCACCTTTTTTCCTATGGACTTTGCTGCCTAATTGTAATCCAAAGTAAAAATTAACAATGTACACCAGACCAAATGACACTAAAAGGCTGCAGCTTTTTATAGCTACAAAGTTCACTTGTAAATAACATCCCAAATAACCAGAACGGGAAGAATGATAATCACGGTGATAAAAATAAGACACACACATACATTCAACTATGCCAAAGTAACAGGCCTAATTGCTTCGTACATTCCAATAAAATGCAATAAGCCCAGTTTTGTAATTTATAAATGGAAATCAAAACACAGAAACTGGGAAATAAATTCCTTAAGGTAAGAACCAACATTAAAAGCATTTGTTAGAATGAAAACCTGCAGACACAGTGGGACCCCCAAGACTGAACTCGAGACCCATGGAGTTAGGATTGCAAATTGCTGGTTCTTTTCTCATTTGCATCTCATATAATGACAGCTGGCTAAAAAACAAGAAGCAATTAAAAACAGCAAATGCAGATGTTTAAGATTAAAAGAAAACAAGAAGTGGAAATGTAACAAGTGAATTCACTAAAATAAAGCATAGAAATGTTGCTGAAGCAACTATTGCACAAGCAACAATAATTTTCTTCAAAATTAAGAAACAGATGAAAAAACTTGCTGTTTCCCCTGTGCCCCTACTGTGAGGTTAAGCATGACAAACATTGCAATACATTCACAGAATTGTATAAGCCTGCATTTCTATAATAAATCAAGTAACTTCCATGTTTGAATGGTTAGTAGACAGGCCCATTTACCAGTTATAAGCTATGTGCTTGAACAGGTGGTATTATTGTATTTTGTGTTTATAGAAAGTTTCACAATAGCCACTTATAAAACAAAGCAGACCAGTTCAAAAACAAGGCCATTAATGTAGTCGAAAAAGATTTTAGATAGAATCACTGTGTCATAGCCGAGTTTTATAGTGACAGCAATACTTCTGTTCTGCTTTAACAAGGGAGCTTTTTATCCCTCCCATGGAAGAAGATCAATCACTCAGGTGGCTGTTATTTCAGAATGTCTATTTTATTATTAGTGGAAGGGCATGAATTTTGGTGTGGATCAGATTAAAAAAAAAAAAAAAAAAAAAAAAAAAGCAGGACAATTCTAATGAAATTAAAATACTATACTTTTTAATGCAATATTGATCCTTTGACTGCAATGGATGTGATCTTAGTTGAATGTCAAATCATTCAACAATTTTCCTAACCTAGAACCATTATGCATATCCAGTTCATGGTCACAGGGATCAGGTGCCCATAGCTGCACTAGGCTTGAGACAGGAACCAAACTTGCAGCGCACCTCACTTGCACAGATCCACACTTACAGATATGGGGAAGATTCAGAGTCATACCTTAGGGATGCAAGAGGAAAAAAAAAATACAAATAAGCTGTGCCAACTTGCAGCAAGTTACATTCAAGGGAAGCTTTAAAAACAACTGGCTGGCTATATGTCTACCTGTATCTAATTTACTTAATGATTCAGAACTTCCACTTTACCCAGATATGCATGTGGCACGGTTTATCATGCTTTGAAGCACAAGAAAATCTTGTCTAAAGATAACATGTTAACAGAAGCTCAGTATCACAAAGACCAAAGCTGTACAAACTATATACTTCATCACTGAAAACAGCAGCTGGCAAACACTAAAGAAGTATCCTTCATTGAGATTTGAAGTCCAAGTGATGCTCATTAGTATAATGCCTAAAATGTCACATGTCATGAAAGCACAACATATGAGCATTACCCCAATATCTTTATCGATTTTGAGATTAATTTAATCGGTCACTCAATACAAAATGTAAGGGGATATTCCAGATTAAATAAAATGATGATAATATTCACAAACTATCTTGAAACACCCTCTTATAAAATAATCCTTAATAACCCCACCTCCATTTTTTGCTACAGAATGTAGAATTACCCACCTCTGCCACATATGAAATTCAAGTAGAAGCAAAAATTGTCTTACATTTCGGGTAAGGAGGACAAACATTTAAGATAAAGTTGTCATACTCAAAAATAATGGTGTTGGATAGCGGCAATATGTTGATTTTCACATGCAGGTAAGAATATCACTCTCTAAATGAGACAATGGACCCTATATATGTAACACACATTAACTTACCAACATTATGCATACCATGGGGGCTTATTTTTGCCCATGACCTTGCATTTTAAGGGGCAAAATAGATTAGTCAGATGGCATACTTGCCATTGCCCCCCTTCCCCTTTTTTTTTCTAAAGCTGATGTGGCAAATCATCTGTGAACGGTTTTAAACTTGAGACACTTCATAATTGAACAAAGAAATTAGAAATAACATTGAAATGAATCTCTGGCTAATAAAGCCACAGATGAATGCGATGAATTCAATTACAGTTGTACGTTCATTCATCCTTTATCTATGATGCTTACTTAGTCTCTAAGATTGCAGGAAGCCAGTGCTTGACCTGGAAGCACTTGACACAAGGCAGCAAACACATTGGGATGAGGCACTGCTCCATCACATGGCACAATCATGAACACACCACAACCACCCAAAAGGGGGAGAAGTTGGCAAGTTACCATATCCAATTAACTTAATCCACATTTTGGTATAGGGTTGAAAAGCCCAACAATGTAAGTGAATCCAAAAAACAAAATAGGCAGTGGAAAATGAGAAACATTCAAATTTTCCAAAAATTAAAAAAACAAATCAACATTATTGCGGCTAAGCTCATAACTGATTTGAGGACAGCTACAGAAGGCTTTCAAGACACCTAATGTATTAACATGAGAACAGAATCATAGAGGCATAAGAAGAGATATCTTAAAAAAAAAAAAATTGTAATTACTAAAAGCAAACTGTACATGTTAGGTTTTAGAGAACATTGTAGCTTCAATTAGTACAACTTAAATTTGATAAAAGTAATGAAAGTATTTAAGCCACATGAAACAGTACAGGTGCAACTATGAACAGGGTAACTGGTAACAATTACAGCGCTTCACACCATCAGTCCTGTTTTATGTATAATTTTGAATGGGTACCAGCATACACAAACAACCAATACCTGGTGATACACTGTTAAAACATGATATTTTACAGCAATTCTGAAATAATGTTTAGATCTTCATTCTAGACGTAGTAATTTAATGAAAGCAATAATTTAAGAAAAAAATGAAGATAAGACAAATTATCATGAGTTTGACATTTCAAATAGTACATTAACTTTTATATTCAATTTTACTTTTTAGAAAGTGTTGGCAATCAGGTAAGCCAATCAGGAGTCAAGTAATTTCACAACAACAAATGTCAAACATTTAGTCAAAAAGATAGTGACTTTTTGACAAACTCAGTTTGAAAAGAATACTTTGAAGATTTTTGTAAATTAAAGTACCCTAAGTTATTAAAATACTCCTGTTACACTGACAAAAATATGGATTTAATTTTATATGCACAAGTCTTACATGGTGATCATTACTTAAAAAACCCTGTGTGAAATCAAACAACACAGGCACCGACTTCCACTTTAAACGCAGATAGAACAAAAAAAAAAAAAAAAAAAAAGTCAAACAAGCATGTATTATTTATCGTAGGATTATCAAATTGCTGCACATATAATGTATGAATAAAAATATACATACAAATCAATATGATATCATTCTTATTAGAAAATAAACTTGTGAAAATGGACTTTAAAGAGTGTTGCAGTTTTAACTATATCAAAGATATTTCATTTTAGTTTTATGATGTTCCTTAATTAACGGCTACTTTATATAATGTTGAAGGCGTTTGTGTATAATCATTCAGTAAGGAATCTTCATTTGTACTTTATTTATGCATGCATGCATCCATCCATTTTCCAACCTGCATGTCCAGTTCAGAGTTTGAGGCAGCCAGTCCCTATCCATCATTAAACTAGATTATTCCCTGAACCCTTTCTAGGATGACTCACAAAAGTAAAAATACTCACACTGAGTAAACCGAGAATCTTCAATTAACCTATCAGGTATATCGCTAGGATAAGGGGAAACAGTTGCAGAAAATTCATACAATCAGTGCTCAGGCCAAGATTTCAACAGATTAACTGGGGTACCAGCACTCAGTTTATCATTGTAAGCAAATCCAACATACTGTAACTATTAATTGAAGTAATTGCAACAATATGAGAAAGCACTATTTTCACTAATGTGTTCATTTTTTAAATTATAAACCCAAATGCTAATAGGTTCTTTATTATTTCTTTAAAGGTTTAATTAATTGATTCCAGAATACCTTGAAGAGATATGAACTAAAAATAACAAGCACACCAAAATCTCCAGAACGTGTAAGTGTGTGTGTATATATGAGAGAGTGGAGGACCATGCACTGATAGAGTGTTGCCACAACTACCACAGGATCCCAAATTCGGACCCAAGTGCAGCTGTGAAACAGGCGACACCTCAGCAGCACAGTAGTTTGAACGGAGTGGAACAGTGTGGAATATACATATGTATTACAGTTGCTATTCATATAGTACACAAGCTGTGTGTTGTAGCAACCAACACAACATGCAACTGAAGCAATGAAGCGAATGCTGATATACAAAAGAAACACTTTTTAAAGAACATGCTTTAAAAGGATGTGCACAATAAACATACAGTATATACACAAAAATTGTGTTTACTACAGATTTCTACAAATAACATCTATTGCTTACATCTGCTTAAACTCTATCCACCATCACCACCTCCAACCTCACAAATAAATGAAATAAACACACCCATCAACAACCAACATTGCACCCGTGTTAAGTCAAACACTGACAGTACCTACAGTAAACGTTGTCACTTGTTTAAAATGTCATAATACTGAATATAAATAATACTGTTCAGATCACCAGTTTAATTTCACATAATTCATAGGGTTTTACATAAATAATCTGACGCAGTAAATGAGTAGCATGTTAAGTCTGTGTAATACACACAAATTTAAAGAACCAAGCAAACGTTTACACTATGCAAATGTGTTACAAAGCACATCCTTTTCCTTTTTCTACCTATACTCTACATGACCTTAATGTTAGAGCACTTGATTCTTTCCCACTTTAAGCAGAAATGTAATAAATAATAAGCTGTTGTGACAAGGAGGGCAGCATTCTTTAGATTATAATCCCTGGACTACCCTAACATTCACAATTCAGAAATGCCCTTAACATTTACAATACAGGTTATCTTACCACATAAATAAATACACTTCAGCTATAATGTGCCCGTTTAGAATTTTAGAACAAAAAAAAAAAAAAGTGATTCGGATATTTACTTATGTGATAAGTAAAAGCAGAGCAGACAGGAAACCCAGAGGTGCAATGAAGAAAATGAAAAATCAGGTATTCTACCAAATTTTGTATTTTTTCAGGAAATAACTCGTCCAATAACACATACAAATGGATGACATTTCAACCATGAACTGATAAGCATTAATACACTTCTGCCCCCATCTCTGCCTTTTGTCAGGTTCTTGCTTACCATCTTTGCAAGTTAACTTTTTACAGGTTTGTTAAATGTCAGCTCAAACCTACACTTCATGAACAACCACTTTACCCATATGACCAGTTTGCATCCAAATACATACGTTTCAGTATTGCTTCTTAGAGTTTTAGGAAAGGATAGAGGAAAGTTCTATTTTTAGACACAGGATGCATTAATGAACATTCATGCATGTTATGCATCAGCCAGTCATTAGAAAATGTTCAAACAATTGAAAAGTAATTCAAACATCTCAGAGCAAGCTTAAAATTAAATGCTTACTCAAACACACATTGCAATCTTGAACCAAACACTCTTTATTAAAAGCTGTTAATTCAAAAATTAAAATGAATTAAAGAAAACTCTCATGCACATATTAATCATGTTAGGTATGATGAAAAAAAAAAAAAAACAAGGAACAAGACTATGGAATGTACTTTTCAAAGAGTAAAACAAATGTAACAAGCTAAACCTGTATAAATTATCTACTTACTTATTTTGTTGATCTTCATTCTAAAACTAGGTCTACTTCAATTTTAAAAAATCTTTACCAAGGAAGGGCAACCACTAAACTGTCACAGACACGCAAGACATTAGAGTTGTAAAACATCCAGAGATCGGACTGTAGAATGATAGTTTTGATTTGAAAGCTATTTAGATTTTGTGAAAATGCTTTAAACAGTTTTCCAACTTTTAGAAAAGAAACCTTACATTTGGAAAGATCAAATGCATTATGCTGACTTTCTCAAAATGTTCAATCCCTTTATTTTAAAACAAGCATATAAAAATGACAAACAACAGTTAAAAAAAAAAAAAACATTTAATCAGTGAGTCTTAAACTACAGTGAGGTCAAACAGTTAAAACGTACATACCAGTAAGGGAAAACTTAAGACTACTTCTGATGTGGGTAAACAGGTCACCTAAGTATCTTAACTAAAGAAAATGAAGACTAACCAGAACCACGTGAAAAGCATAGAAGCCACTACTTGGACTACTGTGAAAATTTAACAATTGAAAGCATACTGTACTTTCATATGACAGAATATCCTAAAGACTCAACCTAGGCTTGGTCCTAAAAACTAAGCAGTCATTGTTTGTAACATCACAACATACTGAAAGAACAAAGCTAACGGTGATTTTTGGGGGGGGGGGGGGGGGCCCCCCGTAATCAGTTGGGGAAACAATCCATTATATTGAGGAAGATTTGTAAACAAATGAAAACGAAGGCCATTATACACACGAGCTCGTAAAAAAAAAAAAAATTACAGCACCTATCACAATACAGTTCGTGGTAAAATTTGACATAAGGGATCATTTTTATGCTTACATTTAATAAACTAGAGTCGAACTTGAATGCACTCCTAAATTATGACAATGCAATGAACTTTAACATAAGCCAGTGTGAATATTTCTTAATACACTAAATCAGTTACAAAAATTAACTCCAGCACCTGGGAAAACAAACATATGGACACAATTTCAGCAACTTCTGGAAAACATCACGGCACAACCGCGGCATAAATGACTTACACCGCTACAGTAAACTGGGTCACGGGGAAAGTAAAACACCACTTTTTAGAAACAAAGCGCTGTAAACATAACTGCTTAGTAAGCAATATGAAAATAATGCGGTACAGTAGACATTACGGAAAGAAAGAACTTAAAATAAAACTTCAAAACAAGGGTAAAACACAATCTGTGTACAGAATTGTGTGTAAATTGGTAAAAAAAAAAAAAGTTTAACAAAACGCTGGTAATACGCACACTTGGAAATGTTTCAGTGAGACATCAATGCAGCCAGAAAATAAACATCTATAGGTGAAATTCTTTTTGACGGCAACCTGTGTAAAATGTTGGCGCGCGAGCCCACCGCTCCCCTTCACCGAGTCAAGGCAACCCACACGCTAGCTGTTGAACAATGCGGGAAAGACTCACACGTGCAGTATAGCGCAGGACTCTTACTTAAGAGATCTCTTAGACACAAATAAAATCCACTGATTGACTGGTTTACATTAAACAATGAGTATAAACTTTTGAGAGGAAACAGCCACCGTTGTCACTTAGCAGCACGAGTCATCTCGTTTCTGACGGCCCATTCTAGTATGTCTAAATCCATAAAAACTTAAAGATGCCACATGAATCCTAGTACTTTACCCCAGATCGTACCGGCGCTTAATCGTAAAAGGAAAAAAAAGGTCTAATATTACTATACTCACTCTCGAAGGCCTGCAGGAAGAGCTCGTGGTCGGCCTGAAGCTGCTCCATCTTCGGCTTCTTGACTGCGGCCATCATCGAAGCAGCCGAAGAGGAGGAGGAAGAGGATGAATAGAGCCCGCCGTTAGCTTTACTACCGGGCCCACCAGTACCGGAACCGACGCTAGGAGCCGAAGAGCCGCCTCCGCCCCCCGCCCCGTGTTTCTGGGGAGCCATCGAACCAAATCCAATGCTAAGTCAAAATGTCTCAAACAAAATAATAAAATAAGATAAACCAGTATGCGGCACACCTATTTTTCTAAGCGGGTTCAAAATCGCTGTTCACCAGCAGAACCTAACAGATTTGGTTATTTTTGTCTTTTCAGCAAACTAATAAGATTTCTTTCCGTACGGCGCCGAGGAGGAGCCATGGACTTCACGGGCGCTTTTAAATGGTCCAATTCAAATTTCGTCTTACGGCCTCCTTCTCGGTATTTATTTTTACTTGTTAACTCCGTTTTTGAATTGGGTTTGTAAATTATATGGCTCCGTTCCCTTTACCAAGAGAAAAATGTCAGATTAACAAGGACTAATTTCTTAAGATAAAACTAAAAGCATAGCAAAGCAAATATTAAGAACTCGTTTAATCCCCCTAACCCCCCCAAAAAAACCACCCAGAGAACGAAAACTACGCTTAACTCCCCTCGCGCCGCAGCACAGCCGACCTTGTTGCCTGCCTCTCTCACATACACGCGCGCACACCACCCACTAGCTCTCCGGGAAACCAATCAGAAAAGAGACTCGTGGCCCCTACGGAGAGTGCGTCATAGCACGCAAATGCCTTTCATTGGCTGGGGTATCCACTGACTGACAAGCTAAGAGGAAAAGAAGAGAAAGAGGGAACCCTTGTAAAAGACGTTCCATCAATTTGATTGGGTGAGAAAGTAAAAGTGGGCGGGACGATAAAAGAGGAAAACGTGACTGTCTAGTAAAGCATACTTGGGCGGGGCCAGCAGAGACTACAGAGATAGTTTGGCGCTCGCGCTCCTTTCGTTTTTTGAAATCATTGTGCGGGAAAATCGTGCAGAGAACCGGGCTTGCGCAAAGAGCTACTGAGACGAAAGGCGACCGTCTTTCCCGGAAGCAAGCTGGAAGAATCGGCTTACGAGGTCTTTTCTCGCAAATTCTCTTCCGGTCACGTACAACATGCCTTGTCACAGGTGTATCAGTTCTTTGGCAGCTCATTGTTCATTTACGGTGCGATTAAATGAAACAGAATTTCTGAAGCAGAAATGTATAACCGTCGATAGCAAGAAGACAATCCTCTGTTTAATCTTGTATCACGGTTCAATTCCTGGTGTCTTAATTCGTCCACAATAATTTGTTAAACGGTGATGGACGGTTTGGCCGTAAACTGTCTGTATGAAATTATGAGGGGTGTTTACTAATTTATCTACCTTCGAAAATAAAATCTGATGTTCAAAGTTACCTCATTACTTTTCAATGTACACTAATCCCCTTGACTTCAAAACACTTGGAACAACTTTGCCTCTAGCGATTGAATTCCTTTGGAATGGAAGGATTCATCTTGGTCCTCCTCTCAACTAGATATTGCCACCTTGAGGTTATTATCATCGGGAAGTTGCCGTCCTCTTAGGAATTTCTTAACATTTTGAAAGAGAAAATAATCACTTAGTGCAAGTTCTGGATTGTACGATGGATGGCTAAACTCTACAAATCCACATTCACTGACAGCAGCCTTCAATTTTTTATTTTTATTTTTTTTGATTTTTGGGACAGTGCATTGTTGGGATACAGCAATGCACCTGCGGAGAGCTTCCTATCTCATTTCTGTTTGATGCCCACATGTGGTGACTTCATTGCAGAAGCCTAGGTTTCTACTGGAATTGTTTTCTTGTATGACATGAATTCCAAGAGCAGAACACTCTTTGTATCCCAGAAAACTGTTGCCATGAATTTTCCAGCTCAATGCTGCACTTAGAATGTATTGGGTGCTGGGGACCCTGCATGTTTCAATTGCATGGACTCTTATTTGGTTTCAGGGTCATTGTGACGAAACAACATTTCATCATTAGCAACAATCTGTGAGAAAAAGTGACATTTTCTCTGTGAGGGTCCAGATTCTTTTGACTTCTTGGTGACACGCCTTCTGGTCCATTTTCAGCTTTCAGAAAACCTATCAGGAACTGACCTATGGCATCATCAAATGAGTATGGATGTGTGTGAGAATCTGTCCCAGCTGAATTCTCTACTTCATGGTCTATAACATTAACCTTAGCATAACAATCTTCCATAAGCATGTCGTCTACTTTTTGGCACATATTTTTGCTGCAATGCCTCTACAAGACACCATGTATGGGAGTCATTTTGATTTGACTCCAAACCCCATTTAAACTACTTGGCCCAAAACGTCACCTTTTAATGCAAAGGTGCATCATCACCATACACAGCATTCACCCTCTCATTGATTTCTTTTGGCTTCTACCTTTTGTAATTTCTGTCAATTTCTTTGTAGACTCACAGGAAGATATGTTTTCCATCAGGCCTGTCAGATTGCTTGATATGAAATGATCTGAAATGAATGTGTGGTATGCCAAGACATGCCCTGATCTCAACTGATAAGTTCAGATTTGTAACACAAATATATGATACTAAGGTAGACAAATTAATGAATGTCCCTTATATGTCATATTTTTCCTATATGGACAAAGTTTACATTTATGTACATTAACTTTTAAATGAATACAGTAAGTCAGCCCAAATCACAATTTTCTCATTGTCAGTAAACTAAATACTTAGATGGACCTCCATTTCTGTAATATTATATAACATCACATTCTAAAATGCTCCTAATTTACAGTACTTGGCCAAAAAAGTAGTTTGAAATTTAAAAAGGGATACTTATGAGCCAATGGTTGCATCATTATTGCAGTGATTAATATGTTTCACCTACCAATATTTACTTTAACTGGCACAGTGTGTCGCTTCTCATTTATTAAAAAACCATATCGGAAGATGTTACTGCATTTAAAAAGGAGCAGATTATTGGCCTGCATCGAGTAAAGAAAAAAGTGTTAGGAAATTGTTTAAATTAGTGGAACTAAGTTAAGAACATTATTAAAACCTGGAAGGGTAATGGTGAATTGTCAACTTGTGAAACAAATGCTTTCAGGAAAAAAAGTCTTCAATGGTCATGACTGGAGATCACTGAAATGCTTGGTGAAGTCAAATGGTAAACAATTAACAGTAGAACTCACGGTTATGATTAATAGCGAAAGTAAGAGCATTTCCATACTTGTAATACAAGTGAACTTATAGGATTTAGACTAAACAGCTGTGTGGCCACAAGAAAACCACTTAATAGTGAGGCTAATCAGAAGAAAGCAAATTCAGTTTGCCTAGGGAGCATAAAAATTTGACTGTGGAGCATGAAAAAAGGTCACATGGTTTTATAAGTCCATATTTACCCCATTTCACAGAAATGGGCACATCAGGTTAAGAAAGTAGGTGCTCAGAGCAATGGACCTATTATGCATACTGCCCACTGTAGAATCTTCTGGAGGAAGTGTTATGATCTGTATGATCAAGTCAATACAGAAATTACTGTATGGCAAATTTATTAAAATAATAATCTCAAATACAAGTTGAGTATCACTAACCCGAAATTCCAAAATCCAAAACGTTTTGAATACCGATATGACACCACAAGTGGAAAACTGCACAATTGATCTCACTTGCCATAAAATAAAGTCTGATTAGATTTATGAATCTTATGAATGACCAGTTTATCCCATCAATGCATTATTTCTTTCCAGGACAGCACATTTATATTTTAGGATGACAATTCCAAGATTCACCGGACTCCAATTTTGAAAGAGTAGCTCAGGGACCATGAAGAATCATTTTCATACATGAATTCCCAACCTTATCCCCACTGAAAGTCTTTGGGATGTGGTGGAGAAGACTTTATGGAGTTGTTTGACTCTTCCCTACTCAATACAAGACCTCAGCAAAAAATGAATCTGGGCAAATAAAATGTTGAGATGTTTCATAAGCTCATCGAAACAATGCCATGAAAAATGCATACTGTAATCAAAGCTAAAGGCAGTACAAATACTGTATTAAAGTGTGGCAGGCAGTGTAGTTAAGGTTTGCATAAATTGAGACTATGTCTGGCAGGATGGGTTATGTCACACGCGTGTGAATAGGAGGCAGCTGAAGGGCTTGGAGACGAATGGTAATACGTCTGCCCAGGGGGTGGCGGGGTGCACTAATGCTCTTTCTAAGTTCCCTGCAGACCTTTCCCGGGAAATCCTACTAGGAGCCACCACCTCGACTCGAGATACCCCACTTCCGGCCCCAGCCTTGAGGACGACATCACTTCTGGTCCCGGGCCTGAGGACGACATCACTTCCGGTCCCGGCCCCGAGGACGACATCACTTCCCCCAGACTTCCTATAAAGCCTCACACCTTTTCACTGGAATTCAGTTCTGTTTTGGACTCGGTCTTGTAAACTTGACTAAAACTAAAAAGCATTTACTTTTGCAGCCAGGATACTGAATTATACGGGTGGCTGCCCCAAACCTTGCCATATCTCTTCTCCCTTCTTATTACAGGTACTAGGGAGAAACCAACCCACTCACTTTCATATGTATAATAAAGAATATCTAATAAGCTGACATTGAGGTAAACTGAGAAGTGCAGGCTCAATTCAGGAAGCAAACTGGGCATGGGATCTGAATGTAGGATGCTGGATTAGCAAGGTGGTAGTGTTAGCCACTGTACGACAGTGACATCCATGCGTGTGCTCTTTTTGTTTCACATACATGGTATACAAAATAAAAACTGAGTGAACCCCCTTTGAACATAGATTTTTGTCTATGTCTAAATCATGACCTTTAAAATTTACAGAAATATAACATTTACATTGATTTACATATAATTAGCAACAACATAGAAAGATATAACTGTTATCAATATCTGTAAAATAAGTAAATTAAACAAGATTGCCTAAATTAAGTGTGTCAAAAATCAGACATCCTTGGTTAAATTGTAAAACTCTGTAATATTCTAGTACTTAGTTTGTTCACCATTACTGTACTTTTTAATAGTGCAGTGATCCTTGTTGTCATTGAATGTACAAATTTGCTGTATATTGTATATCTATCCTGTTCCACTACTGGAGAATGAGCTCCTTGGGTGCCTTGATATTTGATAGGAAGTGTTGCACAACATGTGGCTTCATAATTCCCCACAGGTGCTTAATTTAATGAAGGTTAGGGGACAATTAGCTAACATAGGGGTGTGGAAGAAAAAAAAAAGTTTACAGAATAAAAACCCAAAAGTTGGAAGTGCAAACACCACTCAGGATGCAAACCGGGTATGTTATATGAATGCAGGATGCTGGATCAGTAAGGTGACAGTGTTAAACACCGTACACAGTGACATCTATGTCCAGCAGATTAAAAAAATATTCATACCCCTTCACTTTTTTCACATTTTGCTGTACTGCAATCTTCTGCTAATATAATTTAAATTCATTTATTTCCTATGTTAAGCAACACTTAATATCCCAGATTGACAAAGCAAAAACAGGATTTTAGAAATTACTGTATGGCAAATTTATTAAAATAATAATCTCAAATACAAGTTGAGTATCACTAACCCGAAATTCCAAAATCCAAAACGTTTTGAATACCGATATGACACCACAAGTGGAAAACTGCACAATTGATCTCACTTGCCCATGTGGATCTCTGACCTATGTACCTATGAGCTGGTATTTACCATTTATGACTGATTTATTCAGTTCTCCTTTGAATTGCAAATGGCACAAAACACCACAATGTAGCTTTCCTCATGAAGTATCAAGCGCTGCAAAGCAGTAACAAACGAATGACAAATGGGGAGGGGGCAGTTTCTGGTCCCAGTGGAGTTTCAGGACCATGGGTGTATTGCCAAAGGGTGAAAGGCACAATAACAGTTTTTCAGCAGGGGGAGTAACTGGTGCAATAATATCTACATGGCAATTCAAAAGTGCTGCATGGCACACAGAAACAAGCCGCACAACCACACACCTGCTCATCTTAGAGAATGCATAGGTTCTGACACTCTGTTGGCACCAGTTTGCTGTCAGTCATTGTTGCCGCCAGACATATGTGCTTTACTCACTGTGTTTTTAGCTTATTATCTGTGTAAAGTACTCTTTTGCTCTAAACACAGCATAGTGTTGGAGACTGAAAGTCTACTGTTGTTTGTTGTTACTGTTGTTGTGCACAAATTTTGCTTTATGCACAAAATTATTAAAAAATACTATACAAAATAACCTTCAGGCCATGTGTATAAAGCATATATTAAACATAAATAAATTCTGTGTTTAGACTTGGGTCCCATCCCCAAGATATTTCATTATGTATATGCTAACATTCCAAAATCCAAAATACTTCTGGTCCCTGGCATTTCAGATTAGAGACGCTCAACTTGTATCATTTTGACGCAAATATTCAGACCCTTTCTTCAATACTTAGTTGAAGCAGCTTTGGCAGCATTTACAGCCTGCAGTCTTCTTAGGTATGACACAACAAGATTTTCACATCTAGACAGGTCATCTTAAGCTCTGTTATATTGGATGGAGACTGTCAACGGACAACTATTTTCGAGTCTCTAGAAAGGGTCACTCAAAGACATTCCCAGAGTTGCCCCTTAATCACTCATGATGTAATAATAATAATAATAATAATAATAATTCTTTGCATTCCTATAGCACTTTTCTCACTTCTCAAAGCGCTCAGCAATTGCAGGTTAAGGGCCTTGCTTAAGGGCCCATTACCCACACACCCATTAAGTATCTTTTTTAAAGTCTGTTTTTATGCCAATCTGTCCACTGAAATAGGAACACTAGACTGCCCAGAACTATTAAAATAGAGGAATAGTCAGCACAGACTGGATTATGACCACTGATTGAAACCTTGTTCCACAAATTCATCTCTGTAAATGCTACCGCATTACTGACTACACATTGGTTTGCTCTTTTGCTCTACTCTCTTGAGTTACATATTTATACATGAAAGCTTGTTTAATCAGTCCCCCTGCAGTTTAGTTTACCCACTGTTTGCTTGTTCCAGGAACTGTAGCCAAAGGGCAGTTTTTATAACTGCATTTGTTCTCATTGTAGTTTCTTCTCTCTCTCTCTCTCTCCTGCTCCACTTCTGCTGTAGGAGTTGCTTAACATAGCATCTTACTTTACAGAAAACATTTCTTTTTATAACAAGCTAAGTACTTTGTATACAGAGCACACTCATCTTGTTAGAGAGGCACAATCCCCCAGATGTACAGCACAGTAGATTTCCCATAGGGTGACCAGAAGAGGCAGGCAGCATTGAAAAATAAATATTCTTTTTTTGAGGAGAACTTCTGAATGTGCAAGCAAAGACACAATCAGAAATGTTAGGTTTAATTTAAGTTAGTATGTTTCTGAAAATCCTTACTTCTTTATAGTATTTTTTATGTTTAATAACAGCACATATTGCTTTGTACTATTGAGATAGCCACTAGTTGTAATCATTCAACATATGTATATTATGTTTATGAAATATATATATATATATATATATAATATATATATATATATCTTTTTGATTCTGTAAATGCCCAGCCCAGTGTCAAATGTTGTACTTATTAATTATTAAATGCTCAGTAAAGACAATTGACAATCTTGATATCTATAAGTTTAGTATCCTTACTGGCACTCCAAAATAAATGCAAACTGCCTGCAACTGCCTCCCTTCCAAAACAATAAATGTTATTGTGAACTTCATTGTCAGTATAACATAGATGAGACAAAAATATGCAAAAACGTATACGTACGTTATAATGTATATAAAAATTCAACACAAGCATTGGCTAAATACATGGAGAACACCTAACATAAAACAAATAAAATAATAAATAACAAAAGCGTTATTCCTGTATAATCCCCTGTTTAAATAGCAAGGCAGTTCTCCCAGTTGCTCACCCTAAAGTACTATACAAAGCATTCCCTCCTTCATCTTCTTTTTTATTTTTGTCTGTTTGTCTCTTTTCTTCTCTTACCAACATGTCCACCTGCTGGTTTATCTTCTGACCACAAATTGGGGTCACTTCCTGACCCACCCTGGTAACAGTTCCAGGGTCTGGGCAGCTTTACGACTGCAAAAGCAACACCAGGGTAGAGCTTTCTGTAAAGATACCTGGTGTCCTTTCCTTAAAAATGGTCCCATTTCTGTGGCAGTTCTCACATTATTTGGGACCTGGAAGCATAAGCTGCCTTATATTGCCCTGGTGTGTTTTGTTCCTTTGGTTCCATCTGGTTCACATGTCACTCATTGTTTCTTAGAGGACCAAGCATATTTTTCCATCAGTGCCGCATTTTTATCAGTTTGTTTTATGGGCACTATCATATTGTTTATAGCAACAGAATATGTTGTGAATCATATGACCTGGAAGTCATGTGATGATTACATTTATTAAGCTTAATTTCTAAAACACAGAAGCATCCAAGAAGAAGTGACTGAACTTTCACCACATAAAAAAGGAATGTATTAGTGTAGAAAAGGATAAGAGGGTTTCCATTAAAAAATGGCTGTGAGGTTTTTTGGTCTTGACATGCTTTGTTTCACTACTTTGTGTTTTTGTATTTTATTTTGTTTTTTTATGGAATTTTGGCTATTTTCCAATCATGCTTCTGCCCCAGATTTCTTTCTGACTACTTGTTTGAGTGTTCCTATTGTAAAATCTTAATTTTGCAGTCACCAATTACTTCTAACATGTCCAAGATTTATCAGGACTGCCATTTTTTTCAAGCATGACCACAACTGAAATCAGGAAGTACATATTCACCACTAGAGTATAAGTTAAGAACTGCTAAAGCTAAAACTAGCTCAAAATTAATATAACATTTATTTATTATGGTTACCTTAATAAAAGTAAATCACATTCTGAATGTTAAAATATTAATTAAATGGTAAATGTAAAATATGATTATGAGATTGTGCAGGACCTTTCACAATATGAGGAAACTCCATAGAATCAAGCAATAATAGAAAAGTTTCAATTTCCATTTTCTCATTAATGTGAATTTTAAAGCCAACATATAAGATTACGCAATCATAACTAACAGCTAATTCAGATGAAAGGTTACCAAAAATGAGAAAGAAAGTGAAATAAGGACAAGAAAATCTGTACTTTAATGTGTATAGGGTATTAATGTCTAATATTAGGACCTGAAAGGATGTACTGTAATATTAAATAATTACAAATGTATTTTTAGCTTCTAATGCATGAATTTTTCAAGCGGTAATGTATAGCTATCAAGCAAAGCCTCACTTAGAGGAATGTTGTTATATATTTAAATTTAATATATTTGCCAATGAGTGATCCTTTATAAATTTTGTAACCCAGCACTGGCTTGTATGAACAATAGGATCTTTTGCCTTCAAATAGGTAAATTTTGCACTTATTGATACTTTTGCAAACACTTAAGGGGCAAGTTTTCCCAGTATGTGATTTGTACTACACAGAAAAAAGTCCAGCAAATACCACATGTAAATAACAGAATAAACACATTTGACATTTCTGTCCCACTTCATGTTGAAAGACAGCAATAGGCAGTAAAGGGCTAGCTACAGATCGAAACACCTACTGGATGATAACGTGCAACACAAGATCCTAGGATAAGGAAAGTGGAACCATTTTGTCTGTCAAAAGGTAGCACTGCCATGAAGTCAGTTGTATTCTTCAAGCATATTAGATAGCAGCACACAATCTCGGAGCAGAAACAGTGCAACCATCTTAAACTTTTAAGTAAGGCTGCCAAAGAAACCTTGTTTATGCAGGTTTAGTGATATGTAAGCAGATTCATCTATCCAAAGGAGCAAAGAATGTAGTACTCTGGAAAATACAGTATATTTTTTTCCAAGTAGCAGAGGTGAAATAATACATGTGGCATGGCCCATCAGAATATGGCTGCGGAAAAAGATTTGGACTTTCAGGGTGGAAAAGGACAGAGAGCATGGCCCTCTGCACGATTGAAATAGAGAGATCTTTTGCCTTTCTCTCAGCCCTTAATTTAAGTCCAGTTTTGTCATCCTGGACACACCTCTTGCATTGAATGGAGATGTGTAATTCACAATCACATAGCTCTAGCAGATTCAGCACCCAGTCTAGCTTTATCACCTTTCCCATCATTTTTAAAGGAATGAACAAATTGCACTTTCAAAACAAGAGAGAATTGTAATTAAGTCGTAAACTG
>JANRMT010062846.1:23842441-23871384 GCA_026402145.1 Polypterus bichir lapradei | reverse complement strand
GCAGTGATAGCGCTGGGAGTAAGCAGACCTGGGTTCGCTTCCCAAGTCCTCCATGCGTGGAGTTTGCATCTTCTCCCCGTGTCTGTGTGGGTTTCCTCCCACAATCCAAAGACATGCAGGTTAGGTGCATTGGCGATCCTAAATTGTCCCTAGGGTATGCTTGGTGTTTGGGAGTGTGTGTGTGTGTGTGCTCTGTGGTGGGCTTGCCTTGCTCTTGCCTTGCGCCATGTGCTGGATGGGATTGGCTCCAGCAGACCCCAGTGACCCTTTAGGATATAGCGGGCTGGCAAATGACTGACTGACATGTCCCAACAGATTGTTGTAGTAGCCATGTTTGTTAAATATCTCTTGAATTATAAATAAATCACCAACAATGTAATCAGCAATACATCATTTCCCCATCAAACTTCCTCCACTGTGCTTGACAGTGGGAACCAAATATGCAGATAGTATCCCTTCACCTTATCTGTGTTTAACAAAAAACATGGCACTTGGAACCAAATATTTCAGATTTGGAGATGCAGATTTCCACTGGTCTGATGTCCACTTCCTTTCATTGCACTTGGAGTGGAATATGGATTTACTTTTCTTTACTTTCCATCCTTTAAAACTGCATTGTGAAGCCTACCAAGTGAAGGATATGTGTAACAAAAAATGAACCATCTTGGAGCGTCTTGTCAAAAAATAAAATGTGACAGCTGTTTCTGTTTCAACAATTAATTTACATTAATTGCCCATGACAATTATGAGGTCTCATCATTCAGACTTTAATTTAAAAAGCTGTGGACTATCCAACTAAACACCATTGAATACATATGCATTCATTGAGGATTTACAGGTATATATTTTACAGAGTGCTCACCCACTGCTTTTCATGATTTAACATGAACAAAATGGATCTCCTTCCTTTCTTCTGTGTCTGTAATTTTACATCAAGGTAGGTGGATTAAAATAGGAGGATAATTCTGAATGTGACTGATAGTTTTGTAACATTTTAATTTTAAAAAAGAAAATCCATGTTATCTTTTCAGAATAAATTAACAAGATATAGATTCGATTAGATTTCATTAAATTTACTAATCCCATTGGGAAATTCAGATGTATAGAGCAATGCAAACATGAAAAACAAGGATACAGACTCATAGCCAATCAATCGATAAATAAATAAGTCAAGTGCAGACATTTCATAGTGAATTTAACAAGTAAATGGGAAGAAGCATTGAATTGCCTGATAGCAGTGGGCAGAAAAGACCCCCGGAGGCGCTTCTAAGCACACCATGCTGGAATGGAGGAATTTAGCCTGTGGCTAAAAGTGCTCCAAGACAGCGCCTTCTAGAAGGGATGGAGGGGATTTTTCATGATGGCATCCAATTTAGCCATCATCCTCTTTTCCACAACAGCTTCCAGTGTGTTCAGGATTTGCCCTGTCATGGAGCAGGCTTTCCTGATCAATTTGTTCAGGTATTGTGGCTCTTTTGAGCTCAAGTAGCTTCCCCAGGAAACTGCAGGGTAGAACACACTTAGCTAAAAATGTGACTTTGTAAATGTTAATATTTTGTATAATTAATCTTAATTAAAATTATTATATAGAGCACTTCGATTTGCAAGTGCAGATTACTGCATACATTTACCAATATGTCAATCTACTCTTGGCTTTAATCTGCTTAATCCAACTATAGTGTTTCAGGGGGACAATGCGTAATTTACAAACATGGCATACTTGAAACACCCAAAATGATATGTAATTATGCAGAAAAACTCAACTCTAAACTTAAAAACACTGCACTACTTCAACTGAAATAAACAAACACATACATTTATCTCTATACATCTTATTTATTTTTAAATTGGGTCTATAAGGTTCCCAAATAAAGTATTTATTGATTAAGGAGAGCTGGCAAATGGGAAAACATAAACAACATAAAGTACTTGGATTTCATAGAAAATAAATATGTAATTGAAGGGTCCAAGGAGATTTTCTTTTACAACCCTGCACAAACTTCCTCAGTTCTATTAAGCATACACATGGTGGTAAGGCCACAGGAAAGGAAAGGCATTTACAGATTTCTCGTTTTTACACCTTGACAGTTTGCATCTCATGTTAAGGGTGTATGAATGAGAGTGAAGAATCATCAAAAGTTAAGGCTCTCTGTACAGTCCCACTTATTCCTAGGTTATGATGTCAATTTGGCAGAATTGTACTCATAATAGTGACTAACCAGGAGCTGAACATTTTGTGTTTTGGATAGTAGCAGCACAGAGAAAAGTAGTAGGTGTCCTCTTAGTAACAGAGGACAGATGACATCAATGAACAATGTCCTTATTTTGGCCTTGACGGAGAGGGCAGATGAATATATTTAACAGCACAGTATGAGCCTGTTGCAAGCAGTGCAATAATATCACCACCCACACATCTAATGATTATAGAAGCCTGCTGGTTAAAGCAAATATTTCTTCAGCTCAGCAGGCACTGGTTCACTGTGACAAAGTATTAGACAACCTGGCTCAAAAAATAGATGAATGGATGAATAGATGCCTGGAGTAGTACATTTTTATGCTCTGTATTGAAGACTGAAAATAGCAAAGTTATAAGTCACAGTCCTAGATGGCTAATGATGCTATTACCTGTGGGCCCTTGTCCGTTGATAGCATGTGAAGCTATCTTTAAAGTTTGGTTAGAAAACCAAGAATCTATATGATAGTGGAATGATCTTACTGAGTAACATTTTTAAGTACTCCTAACTAATAGGAGTGGTGGCTCTGAGGCTAGGAATCTGTGTCAGCAATCGGAAAGTTACTGGTTTGAATTCCGTAAACGCCAGTAGTGACTCTACTTTGTTGGGCCCTTGAGCAAGGCCCTTAACCTGCAATTGATTTATCCTAGGTATGACGTTAAAAAAGGTCTGGCTGCATCCACTGTCAGCTGCGGAACTCACTCTAGACAGGTAACACGTGACCTACATGCAAGCTAATTTTTGTCACTTTGAGTCAGATATCCCTTACCCAACCCTAATCTTAACCAAAGAGTAACCATGTGCATTATTTGAATAACCCGAACACCCACAATCTCAATCTTAACCATAGTATAACAAGGTGTATCGCAGAAGAACATAATATTGACCATGGAGATCATATGTTTCCTGTCTAGCATGGAGCTCCACACCTTTCAGTAACTACAGCCAGACTCTCTTGATGAAGACTTGCAACCCCGACAGTGATGCCCTGAGCAAGCCTCTCCCCTTCCAGTTGGAAAGCCATAAAGAGAGACGGAAGGTGGCATCTCATCAACAAGCTCCTGAGTGACAACAAAGAAGACACAAACACTGCAGAAAGTCCTGCATTGGCCAGTCAGCATCTTATTTTGTTGTGCTGCAGCATACCCTTTTGTTTTGTTGGTGTTAATTAAATGGGGATTACCAAGTTGGTACCCCAGCAATTCTTGCTGTTTTGTGCTGGATCCTACTGCTGGTCACACACTATGTACTGTACAGTTAACAAGAACACATAAAGTATGTATAAAATTAGAATACATATATAAATATAAATAAATATATATATAATGGTTGTATGGAAAAAGACATGGAGGTTATGATTATAACAATAGCTTTATTATCTCAATAGCTTTATTAATTAACGAATGTCAAAATGGCACAATGCACTTAGGTACAATCTCTTAAGTATTCCTCACGTACTCACAACTGTAAACCTACTTTTACTCACCCTGATATATACTATATATATATAATATATATAATATTATAGTACTGTATAACTATCATGAGGGGCTCTGATGAAACATCTGTATTGTGTTAGATATGACGAATGTGGTTGACATGAATAAATACTGTATAATTTTAAGTAAAAAAATAAATACTGATTGTGGTATTCTTGTGTGTTTGTGTGTATATATAAAATATAAAATTCAATTTAACAAGCAAGCAAGCAGCTGGATGGGGTAGTGTGTTTGAAAATGGCGAATCTGATGCACTTACTTTCAGGAGATTCTAACCAGTCTCAAAAACATGCAGGCCAACCTATACATATGACATAGCAAGGACATGTCAACCACATTCGTCATATCTACCACAATACAGATGTTTCATCAGAGCCACTCATGATAGTTGTCAACTGACGTGCCCACTAGAACAAGGCATAAGAGGAAAAACCACTTCTTCTTTGAATGAAGTGAGTGACGCCAAAGATGGCATTTTATCCCTTTTTTTCAAAGAAACTTTAGTTCCCTTTCTTGTATCTCAAAGTCATTCTCCTCACCTACATCTGCAAAGCATGGGTCATTGAGCTTTAAAAGGTTGCACTTCATGAGCTCCACAGTTACAATCAAAGACTCAGAGATACTAAAATTAGTATTTTATTTTTTCAAAATAACCAGAGCTCCCAAAATAGTACGCTGACAGGTAACTGCTAAGTGACTGATCTTCTTCTGATGGCCTGTGAAACATATCATCTGCTTGCTTTTTGTATTGAGATCCCTCCCCAATATCGGCGCCATTCTAAATGTTGCTTCCTTAGGCGTTCTTATAGTTCGTCCTAATGGTTGATGAACACAAAGATAAAATCATATTTTTTTTCCTTGGCTGACCCACGAGCGCACGAAGGTTGGGCCGGCTGATTTGGTACGGGGGGCATGAATTCGGCACAAAACCGGCAATAACAGTTAGCGCGAACCAGGAACAAAAACTAAAGCAACGACGGTTGCCTCCCGGGCTCATATTCGGATCGGACAGGAAGTGCCTTGGCGGGATGATCGTGTTTTCACCCCACGTGAACCTTACAGTAACGATAAGTGACGGCTAACAGTTTTTCAAATACATTTTACTTAATTGTATTGCATCATTTGACAGAAGAGATTCGAGCTAGAGCAATATGGCTGAAATAATTCAGCAGAGGATAGAAGATCGCATCCCGGAGCTTGAGCAGCTGGAGAGAGTTGGTCTTTTCACCTCGACTGAAGTGAGGCGAGTATTGAGTCCAGCAGCTTAGGTGTGCTGATAGTGGCGATGTGGACAAGACGCGATTAATGTTGTGTTGTGTTACAGGGCAATGCTTAAGAAAGTGTCAGCGCTTGAGTATAAACTGCACAGAAGAATAATTGGTAAAGACGACTTTATTACGTATATTCAGGTGAGGTACTTCTACCTTTTTATACACGTAGTGAGTTCAATATATTGTAGTGGTGAATATCATCCTGAAGAATACACTCATATGACGAACAGGCATGTCAGGGCAGTGTTGGCCTTTCAGTCATTTCTACAGCTGTGAAAAAATAGAAAATAAAAAAAAAACAGAAATATTGTACAACATATATTAAAAAAAAAAAACAAACCCTAGCACGCACGTTTTAATTTGTCAGTTTTCTGAAACCTTAACAGGGTCTAAAATTTACGCATACACCTACTTAAGATTATTAAGTAGTGCTGAATGTCTGAAAAAGTCTGAATTAGTGTAAGCCGCCCTAATTTCGGGTGTTTATTAGAAATGTAAAACTGCATTATGTTAGAATTGTTTTATTGTATGTGCTGCCAAGATAAATGTAATTCATTATACTGCAGCAAACATTGAATTTATTCTTAAATCAGTTAAATAATAAAGTTATTTAAAAATCACTCCCCAGAGCCTAAACCGCTTTACAAGCAGCAGTGAAATTAAGGCATCTCAGGCCCTCGCAATGCCGTGCGTTTATCTTAACAGCATGTATTGGTAAATTGGCAGTAATATCTGTATATGGTGACGTTTAAACTAATGATAACGAATGCCTGGATGTAGAAAATTCTAATTCTTTTTCTTTCCATTGATGAGTTCTTTCTTTTATTAGTATTTTTTACTATAGCTTTACTATGTTATTTTGATTTGATTTTTAAAAAGCTCTATGTTCAAACGGGCCATTGAAGCAAATATCACTTCTTTTTTGTTTTTATATACATATTTTGGTTGCAGTAGTGTAATTGAAATATAGTCTTTACGCGGAAGTAAAAGTTGAAATAGCATTTTAATTGAGCTAACATACAGTGGTGGATGTGTTGAACATTTTTTTTCCAGTAAGGATATTTCCAATGAGGCTATTCACAAGGAATTTTCACCAGATATTGGAATTAACTCAACAAAATCCACAAATATAAAGAATTGACAACATGAAAGGCCATAAATAGAGGTATATGTAATAAAGTGGAGTGACATGGGGGGGGTATTGAACACAGGGTTAGTACATATTGTTTTGCTACCATGGTGTGTCACAAGAAAAAGCAAAGGGCTCTCCCATAACCTTCACAACCTGATTGTTATGAATCAAATCAATGGAACTGGTTACAGATGTATTTTAAAACTTTTGAGTCATCAGTAAGCATCAATTTGTATGGTTAAAATGTGTGTATTTTTTTGCTAAAATTTTAAGTTACTTCCTGAGAATGGCCGTATTGAATGTAAACACAGAAAATTTTATTCCCACAATGCTGTGCATACGAGTTAAAGATCTGCAATTTTTGAAGGATTCAAAATATTGTCTACTTATTGTTGTTGAGAAATTACCAGAAAATATTGAATTATCAGTTTTGTCAAAGGAGCACACCCCTTGTAATAGGAAACTGCAACATTTAATACCTGGATATTTCTACATCAGTTTGTTGATACCTTTGATTTCAAGAAAGAGGATCAGTTTTTATCAAAAACATTAAATCTTTGTGAGATTCTGAATTTTTGGTGGTGTAAATGTTGACGATGCATTTAAATTGTGATTTATTTTTCACAAGAGATTTCTTGTGCGTGAAATTTTTGTGTGTAATTGTGTACTATATATCAAGTAGTAAACAGAAACGATGAAAAGATCTTTTTTTTTTCTTCTAGTATGAGATCAATGTTTTGGATCTAATTAAAAAGAGAAGAAATGTAAGTCTGATTTTTTTTTTTTTTCTCTCCTTGCTTTTTGTTATTTAAAGGGATATTTTTGATAAAGCATTAAATTACTGAACTTTTAGGTTTGTGAAAGTATGATCTCAACCACAAGGTGGGATTCACATAGATGGACAAAAATAAGAATATAAGCAAAACCACTTGCTTTATGCAGCCAACAAAATCAGTTGGTGAAATGAAAATCATTTCTGGATTTTTGATAAATCACATCTATTCTGTAAAATGTTTCCTACTAGTGGTCTCTTTAGATGACACTGCAATCTATTCAGGTTTAGATGAAAGTATAAATCTGTCATGGTGTCATAATTTTATAGTACACTAGCTGTGTAAGCCCTTTGCTGTAAAAAGCCGGGGAACCTACAAACTATTGAAATCATCAGAAAAAAATGGAAATACAGAGTCAGCGGTCTCGTTTTGCAGACATGCTTGCCCGCCCCCTGTCTATCCGAGGCTGAGCGAGTTTGTCTCTGACACATTAACTTGGAGCCACCTTGCTGGCTTTTTGACCTTCTTGCTGCAGCCTCGCAATTCTTTATTCTTCCGACTCATTAACTTGGGGCCGCCTTGCTGGCTCTTCGTGCTTCACTGCTATAGCCTTGCACTTCTGGGCCGGACAGACAAACACACACACACACACACACACACACACTTCCATGCGTAGACGTTTATATATAAGACTAGCCACGTTACCTGTCAAAAATGGGTAATAGAAAACATTTAGAAATATTTGGTTTCTCTTTCCCTATTTGTACCTTCAATGCCTGTCCTCTGTATCCTTGCATGTCTGAACCTTTCCTGCCTGCAGTTCTCCATCTTGAACGTGTTCTCATAAAACCTGCTTCTCTGACTGTGTCATTTCTAGATCCCTTGCTTGCCTACTGTCCTCTTTTGTACTTCTTGTCTTTGAAGGCGGCTCTCCATGTGTCTCCTACTCCTTTACTCCTAATTGTTTGTCTAACACTCACACTTCCTGTTTTGATTGGGACACCAATGCCAAACTGACCAATCAGATTGCTCATAAGGACCAAACACACACACACACATACACACACAGACCTTAGTGTTTTGTTTAAATAGTAGATTTCCCAGGATATACATACTTAATGTATGAATATTTATTACAGATACCCAAGATTGCAGTTAAATATTATTGTAAATAAGTTTTGGTGTTCTCTTCTTTCTTTTCCAGCGTATTAGGTATCATTTTAAAAGGGAAGAAATAGAATATCCTATCATCCAGAGAATATACGATGTTTTCAAAAGGGCAACTTCCAAGTGGAAGGTGAGTGTGGTAAAACTGGCCAAGTAGGTAATGTAGGGTACTTAACAGCAGGCAACCTCAATGACTATACTACAGACTTCCCAAAGACTTCCCAAACTGGGAGTCTTAAGGGTAATGATAGGTAATTGTTACTTTCCATAAACAAGTAAGTCAATTTCTTTTTAATTTTCAATTTAAATTTCAACTTTGAATATACAGTAAAAGAAACAAATCTGTGACAGGGCTTTTAAATTAGCTAAAAGTGACGATTTGAATTACTTTGCCAAGTATATATTCAAAGATCTTAGACTGTAGCTTGATATTCATATATATTTGTACTGTATGTGCTTAGTACCGTATGTGTTCCTTATTAATATTTTTATCTTTTTGCTTGTGGTCTCTCTGTAAATCTTGAAGTGCTTATGATTCATGCAATGTTGTGTAAAAGTCACAAGTGTAAGATAAAACTTAAAATGGAATATTACACTTGAAAACACAGACCTTCACAAAATAAAGGTTATTTGGCACATAATGGGATGTGATCACAACATATAATGGGGTACAGCATGGATAGCCTCTTCCTTTCTGTAGTAACCATAAGAGACACTGACAGACTCGCCTGTGATTGTGCAAACATTTTGCATGTAGTCATTAAGCAGTTCTTTTTTTCATCCCTGACAGTCTTACTAAAATAACAAAAATGCAGCTGGTGGATAACAGATTAGTTGTGCATGATCTGACCGGTCTTCCCCCCCCAAAAAAAAACAGGGATCTCCCCCCCCCAGTTATAGCTGTTATAAAATTGTAATTGTAAAGCTGTTGTAATACCAAAAGAAAAACCAGAAATGTGTCAGTTATTTGCTTTGTCTTTAACGATAACTAAATCTTTCAATTGTGTACTGTAATGGATAATTTCTAGCATAATGCAGCACTAATTCAGGAATCATGGGTTTAACAGGCACAGAATCAGGATCAAATCAATAAGTTTAGGCTGCCAGAGAACTGTTTAAATAAACCTTTTCTTGGTACAACTTTAAATAAAATAGCTGAGATTTGGCTATAAACACCTGTTTCAAAATGCATTGTTAAGGGTTATGCTTAAGATGAAGAACACTGCCAGTTTTACTAATACGGAAGTTACAGGCAAGAGTGAGTGTTCATCCTCTTAGGACAGTTCCTGAAAGCTTATAGATGGCAAAATATGTTTATATAGTAAAATGTATTCAAAAGTAGGATTTACGTGCTGTGGTGATGAGAACTGTCCTGTGCCTTTATATTTAGTTTATGATGATCGCAAATGCTTTAAAATGAAGAAATTTTAAAATTGCTTAACATCACAAATTGGCAAAACTTATGAGTCATAAACTATATAAAATCTCATTTTTTTTCTGTATTTCTAAAACAATTTAGCAGTGTATCTAAAAACGCATGCCTCTTATTATAAGGTGGTATAAGCTGATGACTTTAGGGATTTGAAATTGAAAAGGTTGGGAAAGTACTGGAATTTACTATTAATCATTTAGGATAATGCAGACTTTGTCTTTGAAAACCATATCAAGCTATTTATCTGTCATGTACCTCTTTTAATAAGTTCCAGTGTCACAGAAATCCAAAGCTATTCCTAAAGGCAGTCCTTGCTAATAGGCTGCAAAATGCTGGTGGTGTTTATTGCAAATGTTTATTTCTGTTAAAATGTCTGCAGCATGTGTAGAAAAAACATACGATTACTGTTACAGCTATCTATAGTTCATCAACATGTCCTGTATTTTGATTATTAATTTGGCATTCACATATAAACTATAGATTGAATAGCCAACTCTGAGTAAATATTAACTTGTTTTATTTTATATTCTTCAGGATGATATTCAGCTCTGGCTCTCCTTTGTTGCCTTTTGCAAAAAATGGGTACGTCTGTTTAAAGCATGATTATTTTATTTAAACTGTCATGTCACTTTATTTCTAAAAGCCAACAAACACTTCTGTTGCATTTTTGCTACTATGTAGTTCTCTGACCAAGTAATAATTTTATTCATTACTATTTTTCGTTTTATAGGGCACTAAGAAACAACTTAGTAAGGTGTTCTCTTCTGTGCTTGCAATTCATCCAGACAAACCAGGTATTTCTGGGGAGAAGCTTGCCTTGGGTGTAGCTATTATATTTACGTCATTGTATTCATTTATTCTTACCGGAATTGTTTTTTAACCACACAGAAAATTACAACTGCTCGACTTAATTCATTCTGACTTTTAAATAGATTTACCTGTTCTTTAAAATGTTAATGTTTGTAAAATTTTAGTAAACCTATTGCTATTTTTGTTAGTTTGCCTTTTGACTTTATATGTCTGAATATCTATACTATGTTCAGTTCCAAGTAGTTTTTAGAGTCTTATCAAAAGATTCCCACCAAGCATGATTTCCTAAAATAATGCTCAAATTTGTATTTTATGAAATGGCTAAAAGCATACTAAATATATAATTTTTGCTTTTGAAAGACGTTTAAATTGTCTAGCATTGGACCCTTTATTTGATTTTCTTTTATATGCCATTACAGTCATACAAAATCAAAATAGGATGCGCAGAATGGGCATGAAAGATGGCTTCTGTTCAGTGGTTATGCATTTAAATTTTATTATTTCTTCCAGCTCTGTGGATCACTGCAGCAAAATGGGAAATGGAGGACTGTTCCTCATCAGAGAGTGCAAGACAATTATTTTTACGTGCCTTGCGATTTCACCCCGACAACAAAAAGCTTTACCAAGAGGTGTCCTTTTTTTTTTTTTTTTTGTTGAATTATTGACTGTTTGTGGATTCAGGAACTGTAATTTCTGTGATTAACTGCTTTTTGAAATACTTTATCTTTAGGAATATACCAATCACTATTTTTGACAGGTCACATTTCCTTTAAACACTTGTGTGGATAAAAGTTTTTCTGTTGATTTTAGTCACTTAGCCTTTATTTTTGAAGATTATATTGTCAGTTCACAGTGTCACATTTTTATTACTTGTGTTAAAGTTACATTTATGTGGTTTAAAAAGATTTTTAATTAATGGGCCTCAAACATCAGCAGTTCCTTATATATGCTTCTTTTTAGTATTTCCGAATGGAGCTTATGCATTCCGAGAAGTTGTGTAAGGAGAAAAGCCAATTAGAACAAGCCAAGATTAACCTGGTAGGTAAAATAAACGTTAAATATACTGCAGGTTACAAGAGAGAAGAAAAGAATTGTAGATGAGTTTCACAATATAATTCTGTTTAATTTATATAATCCATGTGTATGTCATATACATCTGCAATATTTAAGTTTCTGAAATATTTAATTTACAGCTCAAATTTCATTATGTATTGTGTAATGCCTTGTAACTGTTTACACTAAGAGATCAAAATACTTTATGAAAGCAAAATTGCACCTTCTGTTTATGCAAAAGGCACTGCAGTAAAAATACATTGAGGTTTTACATAGTTGCAAAGTTGAATGTTTGTGGTTTATTTATTTCACCTACTCCAAACCCATGTCTGCGTATCTGTGAGGAAGTAATTGTAACCACTGTATTACCACAAACTGTTCGTTAATTCACTATTTAGGTGTCGACCTCTAGCAAGAGGTTTGCAATATCATTACCAATGCACTGAAGAACTTCAGATTTCTACCAGACTTGAATAATTTTTAAGTTGGAGTCCAGACCAGTTATTTTACATTAAATGAGTTTAACCCATGGCATAATGGTTCAAGTTGTTTTCTCGTGAGCCCATTTTGTTCTTCAGTGGGCACACAAGGTAGCTTGAGTAATTTGTTAAAATTACGTTTCTGCTCTTAGGCATATACTAATACAAAATGGTTTGTAAATTGAAACTTTTGCTCACAGAAAATCAATTTTTGGGTCTGTGCACTGTCCAGTATTGACTGCCCTTATTCAAGGTCAGTGGAAACAACTGATTACTGTCAGAAGATCTGGAAAGTTTTTTTTGTTTCCTGATTGTTCTAAATCCAAGGATCTCATCTGCTTTCTCTGTAATTTCTTTTAGTTGATTTATTTAATGATGCATCAACCATCTAACTACTGTGTTTACTATAAATCTCATTGTTTTAACATTTATGTTGAAAGAGTCTTCATATGTTTTGTTTACACTTCTTGATCTGTTCAACTGTATGCATTTTTATGATGTTCTGTTTCCTTCATCATTATTTCTCCCAAAAGAGTTTTTAATTTTACAAGGATGTTTGTGTTTTATATCAAAATTAATTCAGTATATTAGAAAGCATGAACAATTTCATTGAGAGCAGGACATTAGGCCTAAGAGAACATATTTCCTGAGTTCTTAATATTTCCCAAATTAGCACTGAACTGAAATTAGGTTTCAAAGATACTGCTTTCAGATACATCGGGTATTGTCGCTTCTCAGTTAAACGTATTTTCTCAGTTGTAACCAGCTTCCATTTGTCCTCCTGTGTTCTTATTTAGGAATGGATTTTGAAATAAGTGCTCTCATTCACCCTTATTATGTTCATTGTAAGCATTGCTGTCATGTCATCCTTTTATGTGTTTGCCTAACACAATAACTTAAGATCCTCCAGTATTTCCACATATTTTTTTATTTCCCCCAGTCCCACAGAATTAGAATCAATCTTAAAAGCTATTTTGTGGATTTTTCTGCAGTGCTTACATATCCTTCTTTCGGCAAGGAGACCAATATATTTCCAGACAATAGTGCACAGTTTCTGTGGACTTGTACTCCACATATCATGCTACTGGAGTCAGTAACCTTTTTTTCTTTTTAATAATTTTTAGTAATTTCGTTTACTTTTTAGGATGATTATGAATTTTCAGAAGAAATCATGAAAGGAGAATTAGCAAAGATTGTCTATAAAGAGGCCATTCAGAAAATACCTGGTGAGTGTCCCCTTTCAATAAATGAGAGTATTTTTGAGTTCATATTATACAAGTGAGAGTTAGTCTACATAGTGTTTCACATTATATTGGTACTGATAAAGTACTGAACTACAAGGTTTATAAAAGTGTATTATACCAGCATGGAGAATTTGGTAATCTTACTAAATTAAAATGTGAGTGAAATTTCTTTATGTTGCCATTTTTGAAAAGTATGCTGTGGAATGGAGAGCAAAAATGTGTGGTACTCGCACACAAACTTTTGCCTGTAATCTAACTGTGTAGCAGTGCTGCTTCCGTTTTGATTAGCAGCAAACCAAATCATGCTAGCTGAGGTTTGTTACATACATTGTCAATTCATTGAAAATAACAAATGGAAAAGGTTGGTAAAGCTATTTGCCCCCAATAGGGCCGTCATATTATACAAAATGAGTGTTCAGATACTCATATTAAAAATAAGTAAATATTCGAATGGAAATAAAAAATTCTAAGTGCTAGTTTATGTACATTTGTACTTAAGTATATAAAGGCACTTTATTATTATTTTTGTTTTTTTTCCTCATGGTTTGTGTGCAAAGTATGCAGCTCTTACGACTTGTGCACTAATGCCGCCTTCACAAACATGGGATTTTCGCATGAAAAGTGACATGATTAAAGAGAAAATGGAACCAGGACACTTCACATATGCATATATGAAACCCATACAAAATTGTTCATGATTACTCAAACACATTTAAACAGACTGGTTACTTTAATGCTCCACAGTAATGCTTAATAGAGTGCTGGAAAAGTACTTATAATCTGTTCTTGGTACAAAAAGCAGAGCAGTGTGCTAGTGAAATGTGTCAATTGTAACAATTGATTTTATATAATATGGAAGAGATTTTCAAAACCCTTCCAAAATACATAGATATTGCAGCATAATTTATGTACCTGGAGTGACATGAGGTCAGAATTAGTGCAGTCTGGACTGTATTCTGTTGCTATAGTCAGTGTATTAGTTTTGTCAATACTTTTTTTGGTGTAGAATATTTAGCATTTTATTTTGTGACAACTACAAAGTTATGTGTTATTTAATTATAGAAATTCTGTTCTATTCCATTCCTTATATTTCAACGTTAAGATCCTGTGAATCTTTTATTTGCTTCTTGAGGTCCATTATCTCCGCCTTTTGTGGTCATTTTTTATTACATTGTTTTATGTCAGATGAGGACAGTTTAATTTAAGACATGATTTGAAATGTGATTGGCTAAATCTGAATAGTGAAAAAAGAATCTGTTGTAATTTGCCTTAACTTCAGCCTATACTTCAGTTAAGATATTTTAATTGTAAAAGTTGTAGCCTGTTATTCATTGTTACTCATTTGTATGTACCATTGGAACCACACTCAGTCTTTTTCTAGGGAGTAACTTAAAAGAGTTAAAAGTGAAAAAAATTGACATTGTTTTGTCAGGTTCCTATTAAGGGTTTTCAGTATTTTTTATTTATTTTTTTGCTGCAATTATTTTTGTATTTGCCAGTTATGATCTAGTTTGAACATATCCTGATTTGGTCTGATAGACATGTGCACACTCATGTCAGATTTGGATCTTTTGCAAAATTAATTAATTTCAACAGTCACAAACAAAGGTGTAATGTCTTTTTAGTTGAGTGTGAACTTTGCCTTGAAACACTTGTTTTTGTTTTTATGTCATGAAATGTTGAATTGGGGTTCTATTGTATTACATTTATTAACATGCACTAATGCTTGATCTGATCTAGAGCTGCATTGAACTAGGATAAACTGTCTAGTATGTTTCGGTTTATACTTGTGTTGTTTGCTTTTTCAGGAGCAGATTTCATTTTGTCGTTACTGTCTGTTGCATCCCTCTTTAACTTTGCTAAGGATATTCAAGAGCAAGCCCTGCAAGAGTAAGATTTGTTGCACCTCATTTTTCTGTCAATTTATGCCTAGAAGTTAGGTCACATGGAATATATTTTATACCATTCTTGAGGGTGATCTTAATAAAATGGCAGCAAAATTGGACTGTGGCAAATTAGTATTATCCAAGTTTGGTTGTAATAAACCTCCCAAGTTTATAAATGACTGCAAGTCATTATTAAAAAGAAAAAAGAAAAAAATAAATAAATGCAATAAAACTGCATATGTGGGTTAGAAAATGGCTAGATAGTCTGATGATGTTTGTGTGATATTAATCATTATACTGTATAATGCCATATTGTGGGGGGCAGTCTTCTATAGACATGATAAATGGAACATTGTTTTATAAATTATACTTAATCACTCTTTGTGACAGAGTTATGGTTCATTAGTACTCTCTATATGTACATGCAAGATAGTAAAACCTTTTGAAACACTATCCATTACCAGATCTTTGCGGTGTTAGACTGGTGTACACAAAAATCCACCACTCATTGTAAAATATTCAGGAAGTGACATACATTCTGGACAGGGGAAGAGGGTGTAACACATAGTAAAAAATGGCAATTACTCCTATTTAGCAAGGTGGCCCAGGCATTTATAATAAAGGAAAGGAAATGTCTGCTCCAAAAGTAAAGCTTGTTTTCTGGAGTACAGACATGCAAAACACCCACAATCACACTCCGATGGACTGGGGGCTGGGGTGATCCTTTTTTAAAAAAGGCACAAAATTACCTGTGGATCTCTTCAAAAAAATTGCATTTTAAACTTCTCATCTTGTGCTGCTTTGACAAACTGTTTTAACAGAGAGGACTGTGCTATGTGGGAGATATTTTGAAAACCAATAGATGACACTCTGATTTGGGAGAAAACATCTAAATATAAAGAACTAAATTTAAAGAAAAAAAATCTCCGTTCACAAATCTTGCTTTTAAATTTTGGAAGATTGCAAGAGTCCTATGTTTACAGATAATGTAATCTAAAATTAAAAGTATTTAGAGAGAAGGCTTATAAAACAGTCTTTTTAAAACATTAGTATTTATTTCAGATGGAAAACAAGACCTCATATTTACTTGCTCATTTTAGAGTAGCACTATTCTTCCTAAAAAAACTCTTTTTGGATCCATATTTACTGAAATGTGTGAGTTTTGGATATTTTTAGGGATGCACCGAAATGAAAATTCTGGGCCGAAAACGAAACCGAAATTTTTGGATGCACTTGGCCGAAAACCGATACCGAAACCGAAAATGGCTTCATTAAAAAACATGTTTAAAATATTTTCTTTTTGTTTGTATTAAAAAAACTACAAATTAATTAAGCAATCAAACTTTTATTGATAATAAATAACAGTAATAAGGCTGTTTAACAATAACAAAACTAAATAAAATTTCTTTCTGTAACAAAATTGTGCAAAAAAAATGCTAGCTGCTTTTTTACTTCAATTTTAAATTACTGTACCAAACAACAGTGCACAAACAGAAGAAAAATAAATAAATCCAACCTCTTACTGTAAACAACATAACTATACACACTAAATTGGTCTGCTTTTAATTTAAGCAAAAGAAGCAGGTTTATCTTTATGAACAAAAGTTTTTCAGTTTTCTGGCTGAAGACACAGTTCCTCTTCTCATGAAGAACATACTGCACTGAATAAAATCACTCAGTCTGTGCTAGCTTTTAGTGCCTTTACGAATTGTGCAAAATATTACCTGCATTAAACGTTTTACTTCAATTTTAAATTACTGTGCAAAACAACATTGCAATAACAGAATAAATAAATCAAACCTTTAACTGTAAACAACATCAAATTAGGCTGCTTTTATTTTAGCAAAAGTGGCAGATTTCTCTTTATGAACAAAAGTTGTTCAGCTTTCTGGCTGGAGAGACGATTTCTGTTCTCATCAAGAACATGAGATGCTGCACTGAATAATCTCTCACTGTCTGTGCTGGTGCTTGGGGCAGATAAGTACTTGCGCGCAGTCCATGCAAGCAAAGGAAAGCGATCTTTGTTCGCGCGCCAGTAGTCAAGTGGATTGTCACTTCTGCCAATGGGTAGTTCAGCTAGATAGGTTGCTACTTCTTGTGAGGCTGCGCTTGCTCTTACACCGCTGTGGGTTGGGACGCTTTCCTGTAAAATTTCGTCAAACATATCAGAAAGCGAAGGAATGTGCGCCTCATCACTTGTACGTGACCGTTTCTCAGGCACAGTTTGCTCTGTTCTCCCCGTCGCGGCTTGTGCTTCACCAGAGGTTTCAAGAGCCGTAAGCTCTGTTTGCACCATTTCGCGTACATCCTGCCTTTTCTCATCGTCAAAGTAATGGTCTTTAAAGCGTGGATCTAATATTGTTGCAATGCCGTAAAGAGGGTTGGACTCAATGTCTTGGAAGCGTTTGTTAACAGCCTCCAGTAGAGTTTTTTTAGCTGTTTTTACGCCATGATCTGTTTCCGCCTCTTTTCCAAGCAGGCGCTTCAGTGCTGCGATCAGTGGAATAACTTCAGCAACAGACGCTTGAGCTGAGCTTATTTCCTTGGTTAACTGTTCGAACGGGGCGAGAAGAGAGACAATGTTTTCCACCAACATCCACTGATGTGCACTCAAAGTTGCTGGCAGGTCGTGATCTGTCATGTATGCAGCTAAAACCCGCTTCTGTTCAAGTAATCCTTGCAACATATAGTATGTACTGTTCCAGCGAGTGGCCACATCTTGCTGTAGTCGTTTTGTTGGCATCCCAAACTGTTTTTGCAAATCTTGTAGTCTGGAATAAGCAAGCGGAGAATGCTTAAAATGTCCCACAATTTTTCTCCCAGTTGCTGTGATTTCTGATATGCTCCGCTGACTAAGCACTCCCTCATTCACAGCCAACTGCAGCGTGTGTGCCATGTAAGGTATGCTCTTTAATCCACTGTCATCCATAGCCTTTATCATGTTCCGTGCATTATCTCTCACAATCACATGCACTTTAGACTTGTCTATGTTCCAAGTTTCAAACATGTTAGCCAAAGCATCGGATATTGCTGCTGCAGTGTGTGAGCCGACAAACTCCTGTGCATGAAGCAGAATGTTTTGCAATTTAAACTCCGCGTTTATCCACTGCGCTGTCAAACTGAGCATGCTAGTTGGACTAACGTCAGAGCTCCATATGTCTGTGGTAAAACTTAGAGCAGAGATATCTGTGGTCATGAGCTCATGAACATGTTTTGCAACACGGTCATACATTTCAGGTAGAGAGGTCTCTGCAAAATACAGTCTGCTTGGCAGTGTGTAACGCGGCTCAATGTGGTGTATTAGCCTACGAAATCCGATGTCCTCCACGACTGAAAACGGCTCGTCATCTAAAGCAATGAATTCCATTACTTTCTCTGTTATGTCACGTGCTTTAGCACTGTCATTTGCAAATTTCTTAATTTTTTCGAAAACTGTGGCAACCGAGGGTGTTGATGTGCTAGTTGGCTTAGTTTTAACCAACGTTGTTTGACGGTATTCCTCAAATTCAATTGCGTGTCTTGACTTAAGGTGGTGTATTAAACCTGTAGTCGAAAATGTCTTTGCTGTTGAACCCCCTCTTGAAACTTTTGCAGAGCAAATGTTGCATATTGCAACTTTGCTGTCCTCATCTGAAACTTTGAAGTGCTTCCAAACCGCCGACATACTCCGTGTTTGATGCGTAATGACAGCGCGAACGAGACGGGAGGATGGGAGAGGCGTGGCGACAATTTCGGCTTTTATTTTCGGCACTTTCTTACGTTTCGGCCGAAACCGATAATGCTATTTCGGCCGAAAATTTTCGGCGGCCGAAATTTCGGTGCATCCCTAGATATTTTTGTACAACAAATATTGCAAAAGAGGAGCAACTACTCACTTGGTGAGGATTAATTGCTGCACTTTTCTCAGATATCCCCATATATACACTACTATTTATTACCTGGTGCTATTTATTAACTTTATCACACACAAAGGTAAAAGAAGGTACAAAGATTACATAAATATATAAAATATATATTTGTGTTTGTAAATGGGGAGAGAGACATTACAGTCCTCCTGAAAAGCATAAAAACATGTAGAAAATCTGTTTCATCTTTTAAAGCAGGACACTTTATTTAGTAGTGATGTAGAAGAAAACTAAATGTTGTTCATATTTGTACCTACTACTTTTATATATAAATATTTTTAATGTATCATTTTGGTAAGGACGTAGCATGCCATTTCTGATTAACTCTCTGACCTCAGAATCCACATGGCCACACTATAAATTCTAATATTAGAAGCAATGCTTAGTTTAGGTGTTGTCCCCATTTCCTACACTATAACTAGCATTTTTCTCTTACTGTAAATACACTTTGCTATACTAAACTGTAATAACAATGAAGACCAACTTATTTTTGTGTTGCATGCATAAAATTGTAATAATCCCTTTTTCTTGTATTCTCTTATTAAGTGTGTTAGGTATCCCATTGATGACCTAGATTTATTTTTTCTTTTCTTTTGACCAATGGATTAACAGGACATTGAGAAAAATATTTACAGTGCATCCGGAAAGTATTCACAGCGCATCACTTTTTCCACATTTTGTTATGTTACAGCCTTATTCCAAAATGGATTAAATTCATTTTTTTCCTCAGAATTCTACACACAACACCCCATAATGACAACGTGAAAAATGTTTACTTGAGGTTTTTGCAAATTTATTAAAAATAAAAAAACTGAGAAATCACATGTACGTAAGTATTCACAGCCTTTGTCGATGCACCTTTGGCAGCAATTACAGCCTCAGGTCTTTTTGAATATGATGCCACAAGCTTGGCACACCTATCTTTGGCCAGGTTTGCCCATTCCTTTTTGCAGCACCTCTCAAGCTCCATCAGGTTGGATGGGAAGCGTCGGTGCACAGCCATTTTAAGATCTCTCCAGAGATGTTCAATCGGATTCAAGTCTGGGCTCTGGCTGAGCCACTCAAGGGCTTTCACAGAGTTGTCCTGAAGCCACTCCTTTGATATCTTGGCTGTGTGCTTAGGGTCGTTGTCCTGCTGAAAGATGAACCGTCGCCCCAGTCTGAGGTCAAGAGCGCTCTGGAGCAGGTTTTCATCCAGGATATGTCTGTCCATTGCTGCAGTCATCTTTCCCTTTATCCTGACTAGTCTCCCATTTCCTGCTGCTGAAAAACATCCCCACAGCATAATGCTCTCACCTCCATGTTTCACTGTAGGGATGGTATTGGCCTGGTGATGAGTGGTTTCGCCCAAATGTGATGCTTGGCATTCACACCAAAGAGTTCAATCTTTGTCTCATCAGACCAGAGAATTTTGTTTCTCATGGTCTGAGAGTCCTTCGGGTTCCTTTTGGCAAACTCCAGGCGGGCTGCCATGTGTCTTTTACTAAGGAGTGGCTTCCGTCTGGCCACTCTACCATACAGGCCTGATAGGTGGATTGCTGCAGAGATGGTTGTCCTTCTGGAAGGTTCTCGTCTCTCCACAGAGGACCTCTGGAGCTCTGACAGAGTGACCATTGGGTTCATGGTCACCTCTCTGACTAAGGCCCTTCTCCCCTGATCGCTCAGTTTAGATGGCTGGCCAGCTCTAGGAAGAGTCCTGGTGGTTTCAAACTTCTTCCATTTATGAATGATGGAGGCCACTGTACTCATTGGGACCTTCAAAGCAGCAGGAATTTTTTTGTAACCTTCCCCAGATTTGTGCCTCGAGACAATTCTGTCTCGGAGGTCTACAGACAATTCCTTTGACTTCATGCTTGGTTTGTGCTCTAACATGAACTGTCAACTGTGGGACCTTATATAGACAGGTGTGTGCCTTTCCAAATCATATCCAATCAACTGAATTTACCACAGGTGGACTCCAATTAAGCTGCAGAAACATCTCAATGATGATCAGGGGAAACAGGATGCACCTGAGCTCAGTTTTGAATGAACTGTGAATACTTATGTACATGTGCTTTCTCAATTTTTTTATTTTTAATAAATTTGCAAAAATCTCAAACTTTTTTCACATTGTCATTATGGGGTGTTGTGTGTAGAATTCTGAGGGAAAAATGAATTTAATCCATTTTGGAATAAGGCTGTAACATAACAAAATGTGAAAAAAGTGATGCGCTGTGAATACTTTCCAGATGCACAGTACATCTTGCTGTTTCTCGTAATACTTTAGATCAGGTGCTGTCTGTATTATATCTATCAATCACATGCTTTTATATAGTAAAAGCTTAACATTTACAAAGCATCAGTAAAGACGTTATTAAAAGCCTGTGATATGCAGGTAAAGTTTTGTATATGTGAGCTTTATTTAATCTTATTAAGCATAAATTCACAATCATTATAATGATGTGAGCAATGTTGAGAGGCATATCTCTCACTTGGGCACCCAAAGTAAAGTCATTTTATTAGTATAAAAAGCTAAACTTCCCCCGGGGACAAATAAAGTTGTAGCTGATCTAATCTATATACTAAATTTTACAGAGTCAAGTAACCACTTTAACAAAGCATTCTGTTGTATGTATGTTTTATGTATGAGTGGAAAACATTGTTCTGCTGTTATGGACTATTTTGGTACTTATTTTATTTCCTTTTTATTTCAGTTTTAACTTGAGTAATTGTGGGTTTTTTTTTTTTTTGCACTGGAAAATTGAACCTAAAACTTCATTGTACAATGTCTCATTGCTACAATGACAATAAAGATTTTGATTTGATTTGATTTGTTGGTTTTAACAACAGTTGCAAAGCATTAGTAATGTCTTGTGATCTAAAAATTAGTAGTAGATTCATTATAAGTTGTACATAATATAGTACCGGTTCGTGCATCTCAGCTTGCATATTTGACACTCTTTGTTTCAGTCTGCAGATCCTATATACTAAAGATCCTTTGACATGGGACTTCATGGCCAAAAGAGAGTTAGAAGTAAATTCATTACCGTCTACAGAATCTGTATCTAAACAAAGTAAAGTGACAGACATGGCACAAAAGGAGGAGAGATGCAGTGCTGTTTACGAAGAGGCAGTGATGGCTGTGCCAACAGGTATGACTGCACCTGTAGAGAGGCCATAATCATATGGCAAACTTGGAATGACATCTTAGTTTAGAAATCTGGAGGAGAAATGAACTTATCTTAGAATATTCTAAAATTGTGGATCTTATGCAAGTTTGTCATCATCGTATCTATTTCTTTCCAAATATAGTGCTGACTTGGTTTACCAGTCTTGAAGCAGATTTTTTTCAGCAAAATATCTGTTGAATTACTCAAAATATTCAATCTCTTATATTTCTGAAAGTCAGTGTTGGATGCTGCCTCTTATTATGGCACATATTTAGAGGAGTAAACAGACTTGATTATATATAGTAAGCTTTCACTCCTACCTGTCAAAATGATTTGATATATATCAAAATAGGGATCAATGCATTTTAAGTGAACTTGATGAAGCAGCATGGGGATAAACTTTTCTATTTTATTGATCATCTGATCTGTTGTAATTGTTGCTGTCCTGTTTCTTTCTTGTCACCTGGTCTAGTCTTAGTGGTACAAATGTATGACTTATAAAAGCAAAGCTGACTCCCTATGATCTGCATCTTTGAGTTAGCCACTACTTAAACAGTTCTTTGCTGCTGTCAAAAACATAATACTGTTATTTATAAAAATATATATTAAAATCTTAAACTTGCTTACCTTATAAAACTTGCTTATTTTTTAGTTTTTAGTTAAGCATCCCAAGTCTCGCAACTAATTTAGCCTAATGGTCTAGCTTATTTCTTAAGAATTTTTTCTGCGACTGTTACAGTTAAATATTGTCACGTAAGCTGTAGTGAAATATATTTATGTGGTTATATATCAATTGAGGATATCCTCTTTTTGCAATCTAGGTTAATTTGTATTTTTATTTTTTAAACCTTTGTAAATGTTGCCTCTGTCAAGAAGTGTAGACCATTTGCATTCACACTTGCAAGTTAATTTGAGTTTATGGGCAGCTATTAGTAATGAAAAAACTTATATTCTATCATCATGTTTACTTCTTACTGCTGTGTAAATGTCCTGTTTTATCAGTTGGATTGTATTTTTCTTTTACCCATTTTAGTAATTGCCTGTTTTTGCTACTGGCCAAGGATGTTTTGTGTATCAGAAAAATTTAAAGTCTAAACTTTTATTGAAATTGTGATAATGCAGGTTGATGTAATTTCTGTAGGTTAGTACTTTAAAAAAGAAATATGATAATGAACGGCCATCTTTGCTTTTATTAGTTTGACCTCTTCGCTGGATTAGGACATTGAGTCTTCCATGCATTTATAGAAGAGAAACTCCATGAGTCATCTTATATTCTACAATTGACTTTCATACAAAAGGAATGTTGCCATGTGTGCAGACTTTACACAGGTTGTGACAGCAGTGATGGCACCATATATGGAAATCTTAGCAAGCAGAAGAAATAGAAAATGTGTAATATTTAATGGTGAAGTAAGCCTGAAAAAGTGAAAATCATGGTTTACCCATTAACTCATGCTGATAAATATGTACAGTAGTGCAGCATTATTATTGATACAAAGTACTTGACAGAGTCTCATATAAAGTTAGAGGCTCTATTTGCCTTTGTAAAGCATACATGGAAATACTGAACTAGAAAAGAAGGAACAATTAAGTTTGTTAGTTGTTAGCTTCAATATAAAATAAGTACTGTATATATCTTTTGTCTTGTAGATTGGACCACTCCAGCAGAGAGAACATTATTTAACACTCTGTTCTTTCTGTAAAACTCAGTGCTGGAATTTGACATATCTTGAGTTTATCATGTAGCAGCCGTTTATTTATTTTTTTCAACAAAGAGCATTATTTCATTGTCTTAGTCTACATATTATTTTATACACATGTCTTCCAAGCAGGGAGCTTGAATTTCTGCCAGCCACATCAAAAAGACTTGTAGGTTATCTTAAGTGATCAATATAGGCTCAATATTGGTCTGATGTCTGTGGTTTTACCTAGTCATAGATCTGTACTTGGTGCTGCCATGAAAGCTTCCAGCCATCTGTGATCCTTCATTTGAATAAATAATAATTATTAAAAAAAAAAGTAAAGAACAGATAATATTGTGTGTATTGTATAAACAGTCTTCTTAGATGGTATGTTTTGCATTTTTATATGTCATTTCTGTATACAAATGGGGAAAAATATTTCGGCTTTCAATTTATTTTTTGAACTTATGATAAACTGTTTTTACATGTGGAGCTCAGATCGTGTTCTGGACGGTAATGGTGTTTTGGAAGGAATAAAACTACAATATTTAGATGCACATCCTTGTTTCATTACAGAGGCCATGTGGACTTGCTATGTCACATTTTGCTTGGAGAGATTTAAGAGGAAATGTAACAGTACAGACTTAAAACAGAAGGTGAATAAATATTTGTCTCTTAAATACATTTTACACTAACGTATATTAAAGTCTAAGAGCATACTGTGTTTTACTCAGGCACTGGTGAGAGACTTCTCCTTTAATATATTTACAGTATACAGACATATATTTATCAAGCACTATTGCAAATAACATGCAAACATTTTATGCTTACAGAGATGGGACAGGATGATGTCTGTGTGTCACAGAGCACATAACCTGGGATTGCTGCAGGAATCCCTTTACAAGCAGTGGGTGAGTATATGCTTTGACTTCACACAATTATGCACACTGAATTGGCAGCCATTTGAGTTCTAGTACACTTCTAAACATTCTCATTTTTATTATTTTTATTGATTTTTGCTGTTCCTTACAAAACTGTGCAAGCCCATTAAATGTTTTAAAATGTAGCAGAATTACAAATTATACTTGTATGACTTTGTTGTGATCTATATTTTTATCGCAGATTTGCTTGTCATATAAAAAGAAAAATGAGACTGTTTTACAAACATATTTCAGATAGATAGATATATATATATATATATATATATATATATATATATATAAAACCTCCCTCTGAGCAATGTTGGCTCAATATTTAACAGCTGTAACAACATTACATTGCAAAAGCACTGAGTATAAAGGATGTCTGCTAAAAGTTTTCCATTTGATCAGGATGACTTTGTGATGGAAAGCAAACACCTTGATGTATTTGAGAATGGAGCAAAGGTGTGTTAGTCAGTCTTGTCAAGAGTTTGGTAAAACGTTAGTCAGTATGGGAGAGACCCTTACCCAAAAATAGTCATTTAAATGTCCATTTACAGTTCACTAGAAAAACTAGAGTGAAGCAGATACATTTTAGGAAATGTCTTGTCATCAGATGAGAGTAACATTAAGGTAGATGCATTTTGAAAATGTATTTACTTGAAACAAATTTTAATTTAAAATGATTGGTTTGCTCCATTTGTCTAACAAAATATTCATATATTTTCTCACACATTTATACAACAATTGATACTGGCATTTAAACACTGCTTAAATGTAAATATACTTACACTTATACCTTTGAACCATTTTTAATCATTCGTTGCACTACAGCTTTTGTGCTGTTAAAATATACATTTACTATATTTATACAGGAGGTTTTTCTTTTTAGTGTGCCTAATTCTTGAGGTATAATTGTAAATATGGGTTTTTAATTATATTGTACCTGTTTCTTGCCAAAACTGATACTGTATGACACACAGAAACAAGCTTGCTTACCGTCCAAACTCAAAACAAGCAGTGTCCGTTTTAAATAAAGGCCAAATAAAAATGTCTGAATTCATTAAAGAAGCATTTCTTGATGTGTGTCTGATTGCACAGGACTACTGATTTCTTTTCTGCATTTTATTATTCTACTTTATTTAATGTAAAGACAATATTCCTGTGTCTCACTCCGGTAAAGTCTGCCTTACTTCGGTTTGTTTACATAAAGTTGGCAACAAAAAAAAGATGTGCATGTGCATTAGTTCAAGTACTGTAATACCTCAAATAAAGGAGCACTACAGCTAAATTTCTGTAAAGTTTAAAAATACAGATGTTGGAAAAATTGGCTGATCACAAAAACAAAATTACCATTCAATGATTGACTCTTTTGTAGTGAAAATCGGCGAACATAGACTGGTGGCTGATCAGTTGGAGCATCATTGGTATATATGCTTGAGGCAGTGGTGTATGGCTACTTAATGTGTTCTAGTCTATATGGGATTACTTGTCTTTTTTCCCCATAGATCTATATTTCTTGACTCAGTCAGCTCTGTCTTGCATTATAAAAAGTTAAATATTGGTTAACCAGTATTGATTATTTCATAAGTTCATGAATCGATTCTGCTTCAGCTCCATAGCTTACAAGCCTTTGGTCAGGAAGACAAGGCTATAGAAGTTGCTCTTGCTATGACAAAACGTTTCAGCCAATCAGTGGAAACATGGAAGATGAGTCTTCAAATTCTCATGGAGTCAAAAAGTGACAAAGTCCACAGTTTATTCCAGGAGGCCCTTGCACAAGTCGCACCCAAGGTGGGCATTTATTATTGTCTTTATGGTTCATAGAAGATCAAACTGGTCACCTTGAATAAATATTGTTTAACTTAGCATAGATGTGTTTTTGTGGCTGGGGATAGTTTGTGGTTATTAAAATGAACATACAATCAGTTGTATAATATTTACATTGTCAAAACTGCTGAATCCAATTCAGAATCACAGGGGAAGCAGAACCAACCTTGCAGCACTTGGTGGAAGACTGCAAACAGACCCCTCCACAGGGTGCTGTTCCATCATAGAATACAGAGACACACTTTCTCATGCTGGAGCCACATTGTAATACAGAATTGTAAACTGAATCCTAAGCAAGATAAAGGGTGTACAATTGGAACTGCACATTTTACTCTGCTCTTTTCTGTTAATAACAACATGTTGTATTCCTTGTTCATGGTCTGTGGCTCACTTCAGATCCCCATATTAATATGAAATTTATTGAAATACTAAAAGTAAGATTTGTGGATGCTTTTGTGTGCACTTCTTCAGAATTGCTCACATTGGCAAATGAATTGTGTATGCTCCTATTGGTCTTCTATTGAATTTTAATGAGTAGATGAATACATTAAAATATTACATTATTTTTCTGTTTTGCAGGAAAGTTTACCACTTTGGATTTTAAAGGCAGAGTGGACTGAAGCGAATCAGAGTTCTGAAGAGATCGAAGCCTTTTTTGCGGTAACACTTTGAATTTTGTATTCTTTTTAGCAAGTGTTGCAACAAATTAGAAAATAGTACAATATTCATGTGCATTTAGGGACCTAGCTGTTTTAAAAATTAGAACATTTAAAATTTTTGTTTATTGGTTTAATGAAATAGACAGATCACATTTTTGTTTTAAATATTTTTATAACAATGATTCATATAAAAAATTAAGTTATTATAGAATCTAATTACATGTATTAATAGAGCATGTAAAATACATGTTTTTAACAGCATTCTACAGTATGCTTTAGTTACGTTTTTGGTTGCTAAAATAGCTTTCATAGACACCAAATTTCAAGTCAAGTAATGCAAAAATTGCATTTTGTGCTTTTGATGGTTTTTGGTTGTATGGGGTTTATTGGTAATTAGCAAAATACCCGCACTTCGCAGCGGCGAAGTACTACCTTAAAATTTTTATTAAGAAGAAAATTAAACCACACCTTGAACCTGTCCCAGTCATTCAATACATAAGACACACTGTTCCTCCGGATATCAAGAGTGAGCCTGATCTGGCCGTGCAATATGTAACAAAGAGAATGGAAAAGGTAGGTGCCATCTCCGGACATGGAAACCACTCGGTAAGTGACAGTTCTTTGATCGATGGTGATCACCTCGACAGACATGTTAATGGCAGTACGGTTGGAATGATAAAGGAAATGGGTACCTGAACAATGTAAAGTAAGTCTAAAATACCTACACAATAACTATAATCGTAATAAATCTATACTAATAAAAGGCAAAGCCCTCACTCATCACTAATTCTCCAACTTCCCGTGTGGGTGGAAGGCTGAAATTTGGCAGGTTAATTCCTTACAGCTTCCTTACAAAAGTTGGGCAGGTTTCATTTCGAAATTCTACGCGTAATGGTCATAACTGGAAGCTGTTTTTCTCCATTTACTGTAATGGAGATGAGCTTGAACGCCGTGGGGGCGGAGTTTCGTGTGACATCATCATGCCTCCCACGTAATCATGCAGTACGTAGAAAACCAGGAAGACCTCCAAAATGCGCTGAAGAAAACATGCATTATATAATTGATAAGGCAGCGAAACAATAAGAAGCGAGCGAGTGACATATACAGTAATCCCTCGCTATATCGCGCTTCGACTTTCGCGGCTTCACTCTATCGCGGATTTTATATGAAAGCATAACTAAATATATAACGCGGATTTTTCGCGGGTTCTGCGGACAATGTGTCTTTTTACTTCCTGTATATGCTTCCTCAGTTGGTTTGCCCAGTTGATTTCATACAAGGGACGCTATTGGCGGATGGCTGAGAAGCTAACCAATCAGAGCACGCAGTTGAGCTCCTGCGTGCTGAATGCAGTGTTAACCAGGAAGTCTCGTCTCACTCATTCAGCATCAACGTGTTTCGCTGTGTAAAGAGTTGTGCTCTTTAGTGTTTATGTTTGTGCATAGTCAAGCCCTTCATTATGGCTCCAAAACAATCTGCTACTGCTTCAGGGGCCGTGCCCAAGCGCAAGAAGAAGATGTTAACGATTGCCGAAAAGGTAAACGTTTTGGATTTGTTGAAGGCTACGATTCTTTTTATTTAAAAAGTAGGAAAGGAATATAAGATCTACGGCTGCAGTGTCCTTTTAACCAGGGTGCAAAACGAGTTGTAAGTGGATGTAATAAGGCAGTAGTCTGGATGGAATCTGCTTTAGGGATTTGGATTGAAGACTGCCAGAAGAAGAACAACGGCAGTGCTACACAATCGCCTGAAGTGGCTCCTTTACAAGGGCTGTAACGCTCTCCTTTGTTGTGCAGTAAAATTAAACTCATTGTTATC
>JANRMT010062846.1:23811318-23822441 GCA_026402145.1 Polypterus bichir lapradei | reverse complement strand
GAAAGCTTGCATATTGTAATCTTTTTAGTTAGCCAATAAAAGGTGTCATTTTGCTTGGCTCTTCTCTACATTCATCCAGTAATGATTTCCATTTATTTGCGTTAATGTGATCTCTCTGGAAAAAGTCTTGTCTTGTCCCAGAATTTTTTTATTATAATAGAGAGACAATCAAACAATGTATACACTATTTTTGTATAAAGTCTCCTGCCACTGCAACACACTTGTTCCAGCGCTCAGGAAGTTTCATAATCCCACAAGAGAAGAAGTCTTTTCACTGCATATTGACCCATTCTTGCACAGCATCAATAACCTCGTCATCCAACTTGAATTTCTTCCCTCCTAAAAATTCCTTAAGTGGACTGAAGAGATGGTAGTCACCCTCTGAATGACTTGCCCCAATCATACACTCCAGACTGAGACAGACATTCATCTCCAAACTGAATTTTAAGTCTTGAATAAATCTGAGATGGAATGACTTCTTCATTTGTCAAAAATTAAAAATAATCTGTGCAACACTACTGTGTACCTCCTGCTCCAACATGTTGATTACAACTGACAGGAAGAGGGGAAAGAGCAGCTAGCATTACAAACAATAAGTTCATATATGCGTGTTTTTGTCCAATGAGTCATGTCTACCTTGCACTCTTTATAAGAATAGAGTATGAAAAGTCCTGTTTAAAACTGAATGCCCTTTGTGATATAAGTCTTTATAGAAGGGGCAAGGGCAAAGGTCAGATGGCCAGGAGGACAGTAAAAAGAAAATAAATAAAAAAAAAAAAAAAAAAAAAAAAAACAACCAATCTCCAGATTAGCTGGAGATAAAACATCTGCAGGGGTTCCAAGGCAAAAAGACAACCACTGCTGGGCATTCTACCTAACAAAAAGGAACTTAAGTTTTTTCCTTATTACCTTACAACTTGCATATTTTTGGAATGTTGAAGAAAACCTTGTGCAACCTTAGAAAGAAGATGCAAATAATACTCAGCCAGTGACTGGTTTGGACTTTGGACCAAGTCTTTTTGAAGCTGTGAGGCAGGAGTGTTAACCATTACTCCAAAGTTAGCAGAGCTTCTGCTTTCATTTGACCTTGACTTCAACTGGACTAACTGCAGGGCGTTGTATTGTGCGTGTTTGTATACCCATAAGCCATCACAAATGTGTTGTATTGTGCCAGCTTCTATTCACTGCTGTTAACGTGTAATTTTCAAAATGCATTTACGTTAGGATTTCCCCTGTACATTAGCTTCTGTGGACATTAAATGGGGACTGCATAGAACTTGTACACTGCACTTGAGTGAATGGTGTAAACATCTAATGGTAATATATACTAAAATTTCACATTATTCCAACTTGTTTCAGTTCAACAGAATAAGTTTACCTGTAAAATTGTGTTTTGCAGTGGCCATCAATGAAAAGCAAAGAAAAGATGAAATTGATCTAATGCAGGAATGTTTTCCTCATGGACAATTGTGTATATCATGTTCCAAAGTAACTGCGGTGGGCTGGCACCCTGCCCGGGGTTTGTTTCCTGCCTTGCGCCCTGTGTTGGCTGGGTTTTGCTTCAGAAGACCCCCATGACCCGGTAGTTGGGATATAGCGGGTTGGGTGATGGATGGATGTTCCAAAGTAAGCAGTTCCAGTGACCTAATAATATTACTTACATTTGAAAGAAGCCTTTAGCCAGGGGGACTTAACATTTGAGTACTTTTGATACACCCAGTTAACCAACAGCACTATAACAGGCAGGGCCAGATTAAGACTTTACAGGCTCTAAGCACTAAAAAGATTTTGTTGCCCCATATCATATAATTCAAAATATAAACAAAAACTAAAGTAAAATTTTATTTTTTTAAATAAAACTTACAGTAAAATGGAAAATGTTTATTTTTGTGTAATTCCAATTTATATTTTAAAAGTTTTCTCTTACTTTTCTAATTGCAAAGTCTTTGATCAGATCCTCAAAACACATCTGCTTATATACTTCGAGATAAGGCGTCCAGCCAGTCTCTATTACTATTTTATTATTCTATATAGATATATATATGTAAATTTTCATCCAATGTGGGAGTCCTGTTTTGTGGAGCCTGGTTCAGTCGCTCCATTTGCAGTTTTGGACCATATGTTCCATAGTAAATCCGGCAATTGAAAATACTTGTGGTGCCCACCTTCCCTTGATGCCCTAAGCACGTACTTAATTAGCTTAATGGTTAATGCAGCCCTGGTAACGATAAGTTGAGTAACACAGGTGGTTTAGAAGTAGGACTGAACCATTGTTTTGTGAATCTGGCCGGAAAGAAAACCCGCAGCCACTGTGCTACCCCTGTCCTTAACTTGGGAAACCACTATTAGGGGGCTACTATGCACCAGTATAAGCTGAGAAGGAAACAACCCTGGTTGAGACTCCCAGATAAATAAAAATGCAATAACACCAACCACGCTGCTTCCACAATGGAATGAAAGAAGACGGTTTTTACAGTAGGATATAAAACAGTGACTAAAATATTCAAAGTTGTATTGTTCATGGCGTATCGAGGCCACATACTGTATCATCTCATAAATGTGTATTTTTGTTTTCAATAAATTCAGACACGATTATGACAACAGGAGAAAAGTATGCGTTCAGTGATATTTTAAGTGCTTAGCGTTAAGGTTTTTTTTTCCCATAAACATTATATTCTTTTCGAAATGCACTGATTGTGGGCGCCCCAAGCATCGACGTCATCAATATGCGTCGAATTCGCCGCCACCAGCCCAGTCCCACCCCCTTTGTCCTCTTAAATCGGTCCGGTTCGGTCCAGTCCACGCTGCCCTCCTAGGTGCATTTTCAATTGAGCGGTGGTCTATATCGGAGCCGCCACAGTTTCTCCGTAAGACATGATATGTACACGGAGGACCCCACGTACCGGACTCTGCGCTGTCCGCGGTGTCTCCTTACCTGCACAAGACTCCTCGTCCTCTTCCTCCTCCTGCTGCTCCAGCCTTGGCAACCTCACATGTGACAGAAGCGCGCCGCTCAGCGTAGGAGACAGTTGCCAAAGTCGCCGCTTGTGGGCTCGGAACGACACCCCCTTCTTCCTCGACTTCAAAATGTGCTTTATTGGCACCGAAAAGCAACAGACAGGACTCGCAGAAAATTTGACGAAGACTAACCCCTTTAATATTTACTATGGGATCCTCGCAGGTCACTGGCAAGGACCAGCACGAATATTGACCTAAATTGTGACAAGTGCTTCAGTCGCATGCATCTCACCGCCGCGATGGGGCGGTGTGGTCTAAAAACTCCAGGTCTCCACCTCGTTTTTTCTGTTTTAATTTTGAGCGAGACACTAAATCGTCTTTCCCCATCTATTATAAAAGTTGCATAGCGACGCGGAGGGTCCTGCTCCCACCTCACGTATCGATTAATCGTAGGCTTGAATTTCTCAACCAGACATTCTAGTTGGTGTGGAGTTTTTATGGTCTACTCGTCTCCCCAAAGTTGTGCAGGTTAGGTTGTTACTATTATTTTTTATTATTGTTTATTATTATTTAGCTGATTATTAATCTGAGGAAACTTGCAACATCTGAGATACACTTAGTTACATTTTTTCCAACAGGCTATTAAAGTGACTTGCTCAAGGTCTCAGTGTAAGTAGCAGGATTTGAGCCCAAAGCCTTATCCACTATGCCATACACACTGCCTAAGGTTTAATTTGTAATAAGCAGATTTAATAATACCATGTAATTCTAAATTGGCCCAGTGTGGGAGTGAATGTGGGTGGGCTCTGAGATGTGCTGAGGGTGCCTGTCTAGGGCTGTAACTTGCCTTTTACCCAGCATTACCAGGAGTGGATTCTGCACCTTGCAACCCATATTTGGATTAAGCAGATTTGAAAATGTCATGTTATTGTTATACACTGATCAGTCCCAGCATTAAAACCAACTGCTTAAATATTGTGTGGGTACCCTTTGTGCCGCCAAAACATCTGTGACCCGTCAAGGCTTGGACTCCTCAAGACCCCTTAAGGTGTCCTATGGTATCTGGTACGAAAACATTAGTGGTAGATAATTTGAGTTCTGTAAGTGGCAAGGTGAATTCCTTCCATGAATTGGAGTTGTTTTTCCAGCACATCTTATAGATGCTCAATCAGACTGAGATCTGGGGATTTTGGAAGCCAAGTCAACACCTTGAACTCTTTGTCATATTCCTCAAACCATTCCTGAACAATTTTTGCAGTGTGGCAGGGAGCATTATCCTGCTGAAAGAGGCCATTACTATCAGAGAATGCCATTGCCAGGAAGGGGTGTATATGTGGTGTGCAGCAGTCTTTAGGTAGGTGGTACATATCAAAGTAACAATCATTAATGCCAGGACTTAAGGTTTCCCAGCAGAATATTACCTACTGCATTGCACTGCCTCTGCTGGCTAACCACCTTCCCATAGTGCATTCTGCTACCATTTCTTCCAAAGGTAAACACCACACATGCACTTGGCTGTCCACACAATCTAAGTGAAAATATGATGATTCATCAGACCAGGCCATCTTCTTCCAATGCTCCATGGTCCAGTTTTGACACTCCCATACCCACTGTAGACTCTTTTGACGGTGGACAGGGGTCAGCATGGGTTCTCTGACCGGTCTGTGGCTACACAGCCCTATGTGCTGCAATCTGCTATGCATGTTGTGTTCCAAGACCTTTCTCTCAGGGTCAGCATTTTGTTTTTTAGCAGTTTGTGCTACAGTAGCTCTTCTGTTGGATCACACCAGATGGGATAGCCTTTGCTCTGCACTCGCATTCATGAGACTTGGATGCCCATTCCTTTTCTCTGGTTTGTTGGTTGCCTTTCTTGGACCTCTATTTAGTAGGTACCAACCACTGCATACCTGGAACACCCCACACACCCTGCCGTTGTGGAGATGCTCTGACCCAGTAATATAGACATGCAATATGGCCCTTAGAGTTTTATGCTTGCCCATATTTCCAGCTTCCAACACATCTCCTTCAAGAATAGACTGTTCACTTGCTGCCTAATATCTTCTGGCCCTTGACAGGTGCCATCGTAACTATATAATCAACAGTATTCACTTCACCTGTCAGTGGCTTAAATTGGTTGATTGGTGTATACTGTATAATTGTGTGCAAAAGTTTGAGGACCCCTGGTCAGTTGACATGTGCTACTGGTCTTCTTTGAGAAGTTAACATCTGGAAGTTTAGTTGGTCCTTGCTTTATCACTGCGTGGGAGATGTAGCTGATACTCTCTGTTTTAGAATAGCCAAAACCATCACTTTTTTGTTAGTTTTATTCACAGAAGTCTAAATAAGATGATACAAAATATATATACCTTTATATAATGTATGTGTGTGTGTATATATTTATATAACTGTTCAAAAAAATTAAAGGAACACTTTGAAAACACATCAGATCTCAATGGGGAAAACACTCCTGCTGGATATCTCTACTGATATGGACTGGGTAATATGTTAGGAACGAAAGGATGGCACATCGTTTGATGGAAATGAAAATTATCAACCTACAGGGGCTGAATTCAAAGACACCCCGAAAATCTAAAAGACAAAATGATGCGTCGGGTTAGTCCATTCTGCCAAAATTTCATTGCAGAAACTCAGAATCATACTCAGTAGTTTCTATGGCCCCCCACACCCACCTTGTTTGTGTGCATGCCTGACAACGTGGGGGGGGGGGGGGGGGGGGTGTCAGGGGGCATGCTCCTAATGAGAGGATGGATGGTGTCCTGGGGAATCTCCCCCCATATCTGGAACAGGGCATCACTGAGCTCCTGAACAGTCTGAGGTACAACCTGGTGGCGTCGGATGGACCGAAACATAATGTCACACCAAGAGATGTTCTATGGGATTGAGGTCAGGCGAGTGAGTGTTTGGGCCAGTCAATGGTATCAATTTCTTCTTCCTCCAGGAACTGCCTGCATACTCTCGCCACATGAGGTCAGGCATTGTCGTGCACCAGAAGGAACCCAGGACCTGCTGCACCAACATAGTGTCTGACAATGGGTCCAAGGATTTCATCCCAATACCTAATGGCAGTCAAGGTGCTGTTGTCTCGCCTGTAGAGGTCTGTGGGTCCCTCCATGGATATGCCTCCCTAAACCATCAGTGACCCACCACCGAACCAGTCAAGCTGAACGATGTTATAGGTAGCATAACGTTCTCCACGGCGTCTCCAGACCCTTTCATGTCTGTCACATGTGCTCAGGGTGAACCTGCTCTCATCTGTGAAAAGCGCAGGGCTCCAGTGGTGGACCTGCCAATTCTGGTATTCAATGGCAAATGCCAATTGAGCTCCACGGGGCCGTGCAGTGGGCACAGGATCCACTAGAGGACGCCGGGCACTCTGGCCACCCTCATGAAGTCTGTTTCTGATTGTTCAGAGACATTCACACCAGTGGCCTGCCTGCTGGAGATCATTTTGTAGGGCTCTGGCAGTGCTCATCCTGTTCCTCCTTATCCAAAGGAGCAGATACCGGTGGGTCCTGCTGATGGGTTAAGGACCTTCTACGGCCCTGTCCAGCTCTCCTAGAGTCACTGCCTGTCTCTTGGAATCTCCTCCATACCCTTGAGACTATGCTGGGAGACACAGCAAACCTTCTGGCAATGGCACGTATTGATTTGCCATCCTGGAGAAGTTGGACTACCTGTGCCACCTCTGTCGGGTCCAGGTATGGCTTCATGCTACCAGTAGTGACACTGACCGTAGCCAAATGCAAAACTAGTGAAAAAACAGATGAGGAGGGAAAAATGTCAGTGGCCTCCCTCCTAAAACCATTCCTGTTTTGGTGGCCGTCTCATTGCTGCCCTTTAGTGCACCTTTTTAATTTCATTAACACCAAAGCAGCTGAAACTCATAAACAGCCCCCTCTGATATTTAACTGACCAGATCAATTACCCAGACGTTTCATTAACTTGATGCTATACTCGGATTAATAAGTGTTAACCTTTAATTTTTTTTTTTACAGGACATATATTTATGTGCGAATCAGTATTGCTATTTGCTATGGTGATGGACAGGTTGACAGACGAGATTAGGCAGGAGTCTCTATGCATTATGGTGTTTGTGGATATCATTGTGATCAATAGTTAGAATATGGAGCAGGTCAATGAGACCCTGGAGAGGTGGAGATATGTTCTAGAGAGGAGAGGAGTGAAGGTCAGTAGGAATAAAACAATACATGTGTGAATGAGAGGGAGGTCAGTGGAATGGTGAGGATACAAGGAGTAGAGTTGGTAAAGGAGAATGAGTTTAAATACTTGGGATCAACAGTACAGAGTAATGGGGATTGTGGGTGAGAGGTGAAGAAGAGAGTGCAGGCAGGGTGGAATGGGTGGAGAAGAGTGTCAGGAGTGATTTGTGACAGACTGGTATCAGCAAGAGTGAAAGGGAAGGTCTACAGGATGGTAGTGAGACCAGCTATGTTATATGGGCTGGAGATGGTGGCATTGAACAGAAAGCAGGAGAAAAAGCTGGAGGTGGCAGAGTTAAAGATGCTGAGATTTGCACTGGGTGTGACGAGGATGGACAGGATTAGAAATGAGGACATTAGATGTTCAGCTCAGGTGGGACGATTTGAAGAGGCAAGATTGCGTTGGTTTGGACATGTGCAGAGGAGAGATGCTTGGTACTGTATATTAAGGATGAAGCTGGCAGGTAATAGGAAAAGAGGAAGGCCTAAGAGAAGGTTTATGGATGTGGTGTGAGGGGACATCCAGGTGATGGGTGTGACAGAGCAAGATGCAGAGGACAATGAAGATATGGAAATGGATGATTCACTGCGGCAACTCCTAACAGAAGAAGAAGATGATGAAAGATGTCCAAATCATTACTAATAGTTTAGACATTTCCACTATTAACTTGTTCATCACCAGTATAAAAAGAACCTGAGAGGTTAAAGTACCTTTTCTGGACACTTTTACACCACAAATGAAGTGGTGCATTCAAGAATGAGGAAGTAAGGATATTTATAATCTAGAAGTGTTCTGCAAGGAAGTGTGGCAAAGGCCTATTTAAACATAAGAAAAACTGTTAGCTGGCTGCAAACACTTGAGATATGATTTCTGTTCAGTAGGGTGTTTGTTGCTAAGTTTTGAATGATAGGGTGCCCAGACATTTGCACATTTCTTTATTTTATGTTTTTTAACCTATTAACCTATTTAACCTATTAAAAAAATAGCATTTAGATTTGCAAAAACATGCCATATTTCAAAATAAAATCAGTGGACAGGTTCTATTAACTTCTTTTCATTTTGAATTTCAACAAAAGCATAATGGGGTGCCCAAGTTTTTGCACTTCTGTATATAAAGTATAGCTCTGCACTCTTCAAAGTGCCTTTTGTGTGTTTTTCGCCATGGAAACATGCAAACAAAAACAATTGAAAGGTAAGGTCAGGTGTGGTCATGGAAGTGCAGGGAAGCCAACAGAGCCGAGTTTCCAGTACAAAGTCTGACTCAGCTTTTTCTTCCTTCATTTTTGCAAGGTGTTCCTGATTCTAAAGAAAACTGCTTTTAGATAAAAACAAAATGAAGAATTTAAACAAAACACTTCAACGGTTAAACCCAATTAGTTTATTTGAGGGACAAAGTGAGGGTGTAGCTTATTCCGTGTAGCACAGGGTACAAGGCCAAGAAATGGCACTGAAAGAGTGCCCATTTAATGCTTGCTATTGAGGGCCTATTAAGAGTTGATAGCACTCCTAAAATACCCCTCTTTAAGTCAGCAGCTTGACATGAACTTGGGAATCATGGGATTACAGACCACCCCTCCAGCCAGTTACCGAGTTATTGGAGAACTCCTTTTGTTACTGTGGCTGATCTCAGCTTTTAACTGCATCTTATGTAGGAGAAGGGTGATATTCAAGATTGTGGAAGCTATAGGGAGAAAAAGCTGATGCCACACACAATGGAAATTTGGGAAAGGGTTATAGAGAGCTGGTTTAGAAAAGAGACCACCATAGGGGAGGAGCAGTTTGGTTTAATGCCAGGAATTGGAACAGCTAATGCAGTCTTTGCATTGAGACGACTCATAGAGAAGCATTGAGAAAAATAAAGGATTGCATGTAGTGTTCATGGATTTGGAGAAGACTTACGATGGAGTGTCACGTCAAGAGTTAAGAGTGGTGTTCCACATGGTTCAGTGCTAGGGCCGCTGCAATTTTTAATATACATAAATGATTTAGATAGGAATATATGTAACAAGATGGTTAAGTTTGCAGATGATACCAAGATAGGTGGATTAGCAGATAATTTGGAATCTGTTATATCATTACAGAAGGACTTGGATAGCATACAGGCTTGGGCAGATTTGTGACAGATGAAATTTAATGTCAGTAAATGTAAAGTATTACACATAGGAAGTAAAAATGTTAGGTTTGAATACACAATGGGTTGTCGGAAAATCAAGAGTACACCTTATGAGAAGGATTTAGGAGTCATAGTGGACTCTAAGCTATCGACTTCCCGACAGTGTTCAGAAGCCATTATGAAGGCTAACAGAATGTCAGGTTATATAGCGCGATGTGTGGAGTACAAGTCACAGGAGGTTATGCTCAACATTTATAATGCACTGGTGAGGCCTCATCTGGAGTCCTGTGTGTAGTTTTGGTCTCCAGGCTACAAGAAGGACATAGCAGCACAAGAAAAGCTCCACATAAGAACGACTAGGCTGATTCCAGGGCTACAGGGGTTGAATTATGAGGAAAGATTAAAAGAGCTGAGCCTATACAGTCTAAGCAAAAGAAGATTAAGAGGTGACCTGATTGAAGTGTTTAAAATTATGAAGGGAATTAGTACAATGGATCGAGACGGTGATTTTAAAATGAGTCCATCAAGAACACGGGGACACAGAAACTTGTTAAGGGTAAATTTCGCACAAACATTAGAAAGTTTTTCTTTACTCAAAGAATGATAGACACTTAGAATAAGCTACCAAGTAGTGTGGTAGACAGTAAGACATTAGAGACTTTCAAAACTCAATGTTTTTTTGGAAGAAATAAGTAGATAGGACTGGCGAGCTTTGTTGGGCTAAATGGCCTGTTCTCATCTACAGTGTTCTAAAACAAAAAAAAAAAAACAAAAAAAAAAACAAGAGGTCTGGACATGCATGAGAGAGAAAGGAGGGCCAGAGAAGTGTGTGAGGATTGCCCATGATATGTATGAGGGAGTGAGGACTTGGGTTTAAAGCAATGCTAGGGTAACAGACAAGATTCCAGTTTGAGTCGGTCTGCTCTAGGGATGTTCTTGAAGTCCTCACTTCTTTGATCTTGTTATGGATGTGTTGAGTCCTGAAATAGAAGACCATTCCCCGTTTTTGTTGATGACGTTGTGTAGCACCAGAAAAGAGGAAGTGGTGAGGAAGTTGGAAGAATGGAGAAGATGTTTGGAAGTTAGAGGGTTGAAGATAAATAGGAAGAAGACAGAATATATGAGGGATAACGATGATCAGGATTCAGAAGTTAGCCTGTAGGAAGAGCTGTTTAAAATAAGTGGATAAATTTTTAGGATCAGTGGTAGCCCATGATGAATAACTAGATGCAGAGATGACCCATAGAGGGCAGTGTGGATGGAACCATTGGAAGAAGGTATCAGGAGTGTTGTTTGATCAAAGAATTAGGGTGAAGGATAAAGGTGAGGTTTTTAAGACTGTGGTAAGATCAGCAATGATGTGTGGAGACAAGATATGGCCAGTAAAGATAGCACAGGCGAAGAATTTAGATGTTGTAGGACTGAAAATGTTGAGATGGAGATGTGGAGTTACAAAAAAGAACAGAACAAGAAATAAGACCATCAGAGGAGTGGGAGAGAAATCTAAAAAAGTACAGGAGAGTAGGTGGAAATGGTATGGACATGTGATGAGGAGAGACAAGGAAAAGTGGACAAAAGAGTGAGGGGAATGGAAATACAGGGGAAGAGAAGGTAAAGAAAGTGGAAGCGGAGGTGGATGAATAAAGTAAAAAAAGCCTTGAAGGAAAAGAGCTTGAGAAGGAGAAGCAGAACCAACCTGTTATGGAGAAGGTTAATCAAGCACCAATAGGTATTAAAAAGCCAAATTTTCCCAGGGGACAAATTATCTATCTATCTATCTATCTATCTATCTATCTATCTATCTATCTAT